>JARCZZ010002627.1:53608-68661 GCA_030323915.1 Brotogeris chrysoptera | reverse complement strand
CCATTTTCCCCTTCTTGAAAATGGGGGTTATATATGATGGACAGTGTCTTAGCAACTTCATTTGCCAGCTCCTTCAGGACCTGCAGATGAATTTCATCAGGTCCCATGGACTTGTGTACGTTCAAGTTCCTAGAAGGGAAAAGGTAAGTGTACAAACTCAAGGATAAAATCTTATAATAAGTTAACCATGTACCCCCAGAGGCTTTTACACTCTGTTCTAACAATGCCTATCATATGCAAAAGAGGAAGAAGCTCATAAAGCAAGCATTTCAAAGTGTCTTTTTTGTATTAATGTAAACGAAACTTTGGTAAAATTTCAGATGCTGCGCATGTTATTTTGCACACCTCCTCCCCCCCCCCAAAAAAAAAAGTAAGCTAAATAAATCTTCACAACACCTGGTGAAAGCAGCAAACCAGTCTCCAGGAACGAGTTTAGCTGCAAAATTAGATGTTCTCTCTTTTGGTAGCCAACACCAACAGAATTAAGTGAGTCACACTACAGCCTGACTGTGCAATTAACAACTGGATGGTAAAGGAATGTATCAAACTCCCTGTCTTGAGTGAATGGAGGTGGGTAGTCAAAAGTGGGATGTAACTGGTTTTAGTCCTGGTGATGTAAAGATGTTGCATGTCTTCTGAAGGAGACCTTTGCTGAGATGGGAGCTTCAGAAGATACATTACCTGAGCATGATTTCTGCAAAAAGTTAAGAGCTTACCCATAAAAGAACAGCAAAAGGAAGGTAAATAGTAGTGTGTGATAGAACAGTTTCATACCTCACGAGTACAGGGTATGAATAAAAGCATGGTAGCACGGGCTTATGTCTACTTAAATATGTATCTAAATACATATTATATCAATATGGCTATCTTAGCATTGACGTCAAGGTTATGAATATTAACCTAAAACATGTTATTGTCATAACTTCAGTTTACTTTTTAGATTTATTTTGGCTATGTTAAGTCTTCACAGGAAAAATAGACCTTCTGAATTGGAAAAAACTGGGCACCTCTAGAGTGAAACATATTAAAGATTTCATTTGGTCTATGTAATTTTCTCACGTTTTGGATCTCAGGTGGCTTCTTGCACCTGAGGAATTTTCATGATCATGTTTAAATCTTCAAAAAGACTTTTGTAAGTCTACCTATAATGCTAAAGTTGGATATCTAAGTCTGTAAGATACCTTTGAAATTATGAGGCTTTTTTTACTGAAGAAAACCTATTACTTGAAATTAATCCTTCAGCTTCAGTCTGAAACAGGGCAGATAAAAAATATATCTT
The DNA here is from genome assembly GCA_030323915.1 of Brotogeris chrysoptera. Taxonomy (NCBI): domain Eukaryota; kingdom Metazoa; phylum Chordata; class Aves; order Psittaciformes; family Psittacidae; genus Brotogeris; species Brotogeris chrysoptera. The sequence continues at coordinate 67,382 of JARCZZ010002627.1, read as the reverse complement.
GATAAGCCATCTTTAAACAATGTTCACTCAAGCAAGCCTTTTGGGGCTGTTATTATTAAAAGGCAAATAAAATTCAGGACACTTACTACAACAGAATACATTGCAACCATGAACTCTGAATTTTGACAGTGTCCACATTTAGTTTTAATTCCTCCTTGCTTCTTTACCTACAGAATGCCTTTCTAGAAATACCTGAAAGTATATCAGTGAGGGAGAAGTAAAAGGGATCCTTATTACCAAAGAAGAGCGAGTCAAAGTGTGAGTCCTCTGCCTTTAAATGAGCAGCCTTGATGACTCAAGTACACTGGGTTTTTTGGAAGATGGAAGAGGCAACATTATTCAATATTGATTAGAAAATGGGCCTCATAAGAGGGAAAACCTTACAAGCTAGTAAGATTTCTGAGCTACGAAGTTATCTTCAGTAATTCAAACATCATATTTATAAAACAAAACCAGAAACACCGCTTCCACCACTGACATTAAATAAGGGATCTCAAACACTTCTTTTGGGTTACACACAGAACAAAACCTTTGGTATTGTGTCTGACAGCACAATAGAAATAGGGCATCTGGGGGGAACCAGCCTACCTTTCCAAGGAAACCGGCTTGCACGTTTTCTCTTTTTGATGACATAAATTGACCATCCAAACCCTAAAATGTTTAAACAAGGTGTCAGCTACAGGAGTAAAGTTTTACTATTTCCTGAATAATCTTTACTTATCTTCACAGAATGTATCCCAGCCAGCTGCTTTCCAAGTTATGAGAACACTTCCCATAAACTGCTATTTCCATGTCAAGACAAACAGCACTGGAATCCTTTATGCTCACAGGACAAATATGAATACGAGACAGAGAAAGGGAAAGAAAGAAGAAATAGCCTTTGCACTGAGCTAAAACTTGCTTCAGTAGAGGTTTAATTCATTAAACTTTTTCTAATTGCAAAAGTTCCAGCAAGTCGCTTGGGAAGAAAAATATGCAGAAGGCAGCCTGGCTGCACATCATGCATGCACAGCCATTCTGGTAAAGGAATCTGTGGACATACCAAGCTGCAGTATACAGTGTTTCAGGGAATGGCAGTGGTTTTTGCACAGAATAAAGAGAACTTGAGTGGACTTTATGATAGGAAGCCCTCTAAAAACTGGTCTGGGATTTCTGCAGCATCACTCAGAGAGGCTAGAAATGTTTTCTTTAAATTCACCTAAGAGGCAGTTTAACAAACTAACTCTCCACAGCATTTTCCTAAAATGCAGCTGTTGAATGGCCTTGTCTGATTTAAAAAATATGTACTTTTGGACCTTGTAGCACCACACTGGATGAGTAGATTAGTTTCCCCAACTTGTTTTACCTAACCTGCTGTTTTATAGAAATGATCCCTCCCTACTACTCCCCATGTACCTTCAGAAATAGCACTGAAAATGCCATCAAAGCACTTAACAGCACTGATCTGAGGATCCAGTTTTAGGAACCGCTCATCAAAGAGCAGCCAGCAAATTTAAACTTCTGAACTTGACTTTCTGTAAATAATGTTGTCTGTGGGTACATATTGCCTGGTATAGAGTAATTTTCACCATGTTTGTCACTGCAGGGACATCTAGAGCAGTGTAAGACATTTGCTATGGAAGTGGCATGCCAGGTAGCCTATAATTAAGGCTAGAGGCTTTAGCCCGACTCTGAAGGAACTGGTACTTGGTTTTCAGAGCTGCAATCACACACTCTGCTGGCAGCTCATGTTGAGCTTCTAGTCAACAAACACCCCAATGTCCTTCTCCTCAGGCTGCACTCAGTCCATTCTCCACCCAGCCTCTAAGTGTGGCTTGGGAGTGCCCTGACCCAGATGCAGGACATTGTATTTGGCCTTGTTGAAAACTCTCTTCTTTTCAGCTGATGATTATCCTCTCTATTTTTATCCAGTGGAAACACAATCAGATTTTTTTCATAAAGAATCCCCCCTCATTAACGATGTTGTATTAATATACATCCTAACTTCTATGCAGTAAAAACACGAAGTCTTTTTGACAAAATTCACAGTTCTTTATGGTTTTTTCATTGAAAAAGGAACAAGTAAATTGGCCAAATTCTGGAGGGAAAGATATCCTGTCATATTTGCTGAGATTTATTTGTGGAACGACACCCAGGATTGGTTTTGCTTTGAGCACCACTATCAGAACATGAATTTTAGGAATTCATTTGAAATCAAAATCACAAGCAGCCAAGGAAAGCTTTTCTCTGGTGCAGTCACTGTCTTCTTGACTTAGTTATTCAAAATTTCCTTACAATGATGATTGCATATTTTAACATCATGCATCTGGTTCTGTCTCTTTCCCCATTTGTTTCCCTATTCCCAAGGTAATTACATTTTGAGAAAAATTTATTGAGACATCTGGTTTTTGCTTCAGACCTCCAGGTCATTCTGCAGCCATAACAGCAGTGCAGCACAGCTCAACCATTTTCACCAAGGAGGGGGCCCCAACCTGGCCATTGGTAATTAAACTGATGGCCAGATTGGAGAAATCTCTGTGTAAATCTGCCAGCTGGTTTAAGGTTGGAGGTGGCAGGATACTTGGGAATGGAAAGGGAGATGAAGAAGAGTATCTTTGTGCTGCTATCCTTCTCTCACTTCTAGTTCATTAACTTACACAAAATCAGCAGTGCTGGCAAGCAAACAGTTTGAATGTCAGGAAATACTGAATCAGTGCAGCAAGGGACAAGTAATACTGGCAAAAGTAAAAGGAATTTTCAATAGCACATTAGACAGTATCAAGACTAGAGTATTTTGCAAATGGCACACAGGAATAAAATAATTAATTGGAAGGAGAGAGTCATGTATTTAAGTATATAGTCTATGTGTTTAAAACCACTGCCATTCTGGCTGGCCCAGATTTGGAACTGTGGCACAATAACCCAGATCACATTTCAGCATCCTGTCTTGCCTGTGGCTATCTAAGAACTTAACATACACAGGAAAAAAATGGGTTCATTTAAAGGCTGCACCATCAGATGTTACACTGGAGAAGAAGTTAGACTGGTTTGTACCTGCTAGCATCACAACTTAGTCTTAAAATTAATAGCCAATCTCGTTTAAGAGTGGTACTGCTTCCTTTTTTCTCCATTCCCTTTGAGCATGTGTTACAAATGCAGTGTGGATCATCATTTGTGTATTCCATCTTATGAACTACCAAAATAGCATCCAAATTACTCAGTGAATACTGACATTATACTGGTTTGTTTGGATTTGGGAGAGGTTTATTAAAGTGCCCTTTTGACTCCTAACAATAACTTCCCCATGTTCTTCCTACCCTAGCTGAGTATAAATGCATTGATAAAGAGGATAAAATGTACCTAGGCTGAAGGAAGACCAAAACCTTACAGCTTACATGTTTGTTAAAGCCACATGTTTTGCTGGATGCTCAGATTTGATAAATGTTATGGTAATAATGAACACAATATAACAGTAATTTTATCCCACAGACCCAATCATATTTTTTTCCCATGTCATTGTTTGCAAAGGACCAATGCCCGTGATCTATTAGAAATGAAATGTTTCTGTAAATTTTTAGTGTGTGTTCTTATTTCTTCGCTCTATGTGTTCCTGTGGGTTAATGCATGTGTGTATGCCAGATTTGCTATGGTAACTTTTATCTGACACAAACAAAAAGCATTTTGATCCCTGAGTTAATAATACACAAATCAGAACTGCGATGAAAAAGATCCATTCAAACAGTTTGAGGGAACACAATGTTTTAGTTTAATGTAATTAATAAAACAGCTATTCTTCCTCCTGAGTGCTCACAATTTCTCTGTTTTCATAGTTAATAATATTTTCCAGATCTTCAGGACACTTCAGGAAAAAAAGACAGAAAAATATACTTGCTGCTATCTTACATGTTGCATTTGCACAGTTCATTGTAGTGACTAGCTAAGTTGGCTTTTTGGAATGATGATAATCCCATAATAACTCTGTCAGTGCTTTAAAGGTGTTCTAAAACCAAGACCTGCAAAAGTATTATTTTTACTTTACCTCTCTCCAATGTCGGGTTTCTTTTTTCTTTTCCCTCCCTGGATATGAATTTATTTCTGCTGTGAGAGCTCTCAAAGTTTCATATTTGAACCTCAACATGTCACTGGATTGCAACATAGGATAATGCAGTCCTCCAAGGCCCAGCAAGAAGAAATAAAAGATTGTAGTTGTTCTAAAATGCAATCCTGAGACAGTATTTCAGTCACAAAGCAGGATTGGGGATTCCTAAACCTCACCCAAGAAACATTTTGTGCATTCTTGATAGGAAAAAAGCGGCTTGGTATTCTACAAAGCCATATGAATACACAAAACCATTAAATTTTCTGTCTTCCTTTCAAGCATGATGCACAACAAGACCTGAGTATCTTATGACATGAGAATTAACACAATGAATAGGTGTGCTTGGAGACGTTATCTGAGGAAAGTCTAACAATAAGCTACAATCTGAGTCTGGAGATCCAGATCCTGAAATACCTGAAATTACTCCAGCAGAAGTCAAACATTCAGCCATAATATCACATACCTAAAGAATGGCTGAGAAACAGCAAGGTGTGTTTGTTGCATCACCATTCCATGCTGTGCCTCCTGCAGAAACTACTGTAATAGCGCTGCAGCGTACCTCTGCGTGTTTCCCTTCACTCCAAAATTACTGTGGGACCGAAAAAATGCCTGGCCTTTTGACACACAAAGTCCCTGCAGTGTGTTTCATCATATTCTGGTACTGCACAGTTAGTCTTATGAGTTTGTTTTGCATGTCCTCTCTGTGTCCTTGCAACCATGTACAAGCCTTCTCTTTTGGCCTATAACAGCAACCTGAAAGGGCGAGAATAATTTTTAAAAAGTGTTAATCTTGGCTAGGCTCAGCACAGTTTACATTGAACAGAGAGTCCCACCTTTTTCCCTAATCCCTGGGAACAGCACGAATATGTAGCGACAGCCTTTGGCAAGTTGGGTTAGCCTTCCACTCGGTGCAGACAGAGAGAAGTACTGCAACTGCTCACATTCTCTGTGATGATAAAACACATACAGTCAGTAAAATCTGCGCTGTCAGCCAGAACTTAAAAGAGAAAAAAGATCATTTATTCCCTTACCCCTAGAAATAAAAAAGACCCCATCTGTTTACTGCAGACCAAAAAGTGTGGGGCCACTACTCAGTTCAGCTAGTGCATACGATTTACATACCACTGCACAGTCTTCATTTCCCTGTCATAAATCAGTCGCAAAACTTCCTACTCCCTCTTCCCTCAAAGTAGCGTACTTGCACAGCTTTGCTATTGTCTGCCTGCCTTTGCTGTTCCACTTCAAGGAACTGCTGGGCCATTTTCTCCCACTGTTATGAGCTAGAGACTTTTCAAAGGAAGCTGTCATGCATCTTGCTTTGGAAGCTTACAGGAGAGGCGTTATCTCAAACTCCTAACGAAAGGAATCCCACAGCTGCAGGCTGACTTTCAGCCTCCTGCTTCAGCCAGCTCCATCACACTCTGTTTCAGACGCCTGATGAGAAGGGAGTCCTGGTTACAAATGCAGGCATTGTTCTTGTGTTTGCCAGTACCCCAGGAGTTGCAGCAACGTCTGGGCTAAGTAAAGCGAGGTAATCTAAGCATATGAAGTATGTGGCAATATCGCAGTTCAGTTGGAACTCATTTAGCAGCATTTTCCCCTTTCTGCAGTATTTCCAGGTTTCAGCTGGAAAAAAACCTAGAAGACTGTAAAATAGGCATCATTCTTTTATTTGTACCCCAAAGAAAAAGACATTCTTGCAAATCCCAGAAGAAAGCTGGATATAGTAGAGTCCCAGGTAAAAATGTTACACAGACCTAGTAAGCAGAAATATCTTTCTGTATTGAAATAATCCTCCCAGAATTTATGCCCTTTTCCAGCACTGACATTCAGAAGCTCAACACTACCTCTGTGACTTCATTCAAAGAAATCACTTTTCAGCAAAACAGCAAGGTTGCCACTAGCAGAAGGATCTTGGTATAAGCTGTTTCACAAATACCAACTGAGGTTACTAAAACTTTCCATTTTCTTGAAGCAATGCAAAGTACAGCTACGTGGCATTTAATTCTAAAAGTAGATCATATGGTACTGTACTGGGTGTAGGTGTCAAAGTGCTGGTAGGAGGTGGCTAAAGAGGTAGCCTCTGTGAAAGAGTTTGTGGCTGCCCATGAAAGACGCAGATGGCTCCAACATGCCCACTACAGAACACAGCTGAACCTATCAGCCAAGCTGGTGACACCTTGAGAAAATATATTTAAGAATGAGAAAAAAGAACTGCTGCACAGGCAGTGAGGAATGAGGAAAAAAGTCTGAGAAACAGCCTTGTGAATGCCAAGGTCAGAGAAGGAGGAGGTTAAGAAAGAACTGGAACAGAGATACACTTGCAACCCTTGGAGAAGACCACACCAGGGCAGGTATACACACTACTGCCCCTGGAGGACCTCATGTTGGATCAGCTGATGATTTCCTGAAGGACTGCATCCTGTGCCAAGGACCCCCTTCTGGAGCAGGGGAAGAGTATGAGGACAAAAAAAGCAGGGAAGAGAAGCTGCTATGGACAGGCTGTAACAACCCACCCCCCTGTGCTCCTTAAGAAGGGGGAGAGGTAGAGGATTTGAGAAAGAAAGAGTGAAGTTCAGCCTTGGAAAAAAGGGGGAGGTGGAGTGAAGGTGTTTAAGGTTTTGTCTTTGTTTCTCATCCAACTCTGTTTTTAATTGGCAATAAATCAAATTAATTTTCTGCAAGACAAGTATGTTTTGCTTTTGAGGATAATTTTAAAGTGACCTTCCTGTCTTTATCTCAATCTACCAGCTTTTTCATCTTGTTTTCTCCGCCCCAACCCCCATCCTTTTGAGGACAGGGAATGAGAGAGCAGCTGGGTAGGGTCTGGCCACCAGCCAAGGTCAACCCACCACAGACACAAAAAGAGAAATTCAGCTTGAAGAAAGTTGAAAGCAAACAACGACATAACTTTCAGGTCAGTAAGGAGTGATTTTGAACAGCCAGATCTGGCTCCTCTAGCGAATGTGTTAATAAGCTCTGTAAGGAGCCATAGTGAGTTTCCAGCATACACACACAAAGAGCTCACCTACACAAACTTGACCTAAACTGTGAATAGTGTGATGGAGAAAGAAAAAAGTCATCCTTTTTTTTTTTTTCTGGGGAGTGGGGGAATGAAGCCCAGTTAAAATTCAGGAAAAACTTCTTTTATCCTTCAGTAACTTACTGAAACAATCAACCTTTAAAAAGTAAACTGAAGTTTAATATAAAAACTGGCATTCTCTCAAACAGAAATCACCATTTAAAAACTAAACATGCATGATGTGCACTGTTCATTTTGAAAGTGATAGGTAGAGATCAATATACATCAATCTATTTAGTTTAAGAACTGAGAACTTTTTATTTGTACATAGAATTAAATGGTCTAGAAAGTAAACCTCCAAATATTTCTTGCTTCTATCACTTATATCATTGCCATGTTTACCTATTCCTTTGCACTTTCGTATCAGTAAGTAACACAGAAAGACATAGCAGAAGGAATTCGAGCATTACATGTCCTGAAACAGGTATTAGCCAAACACACTGAGTAACACAGTATGACATCAGTCTGGTTTGAACTGCTATTATGACAGTTATTTTTTCTAGATATTTCTGTTTTGATATGAATATAATTTTTGGATTTGATGGAAGAACAGCTTCCAGAAAAAAATCATATTTTATGTAAGACAAGAACTGAAGAATCTAGCATCTCTTTTGGCTGCTTGTTAGTAACATTAATGTTTTTTAAAAATCAATTTTTTTTAATTGCCCAGCTTCAGCTGACAAGCACTTTCCTATTATTTTTATGATAAATATTTCATAAAGAAAACAGGTTAAGCTCTAAATTTCCTGTGACAATGTTTTTTACTGAATTCCAAAAGTATCAGATCTATCTTCCTCCAAGAATTTATTTTTTTTACTTTAGAAGTTCACATTTGAACTATTACAGGACAACATTGTAGACTTCATTATCATTGCAGATAGATGTAAAAGCCACAGCACTACCACTTACAGATCTGGTAAAAAGGCTTACTCACCCTCTTTATCTACTATGTTGCTTCTGGACTTAAACTGACTAGTTTGCTCTTTACATCTATTAACACATTTTGAAACCCATGACTGTCATAATGTTCAGAATTTCTTGTATTGAATATGTGCTGTAGTCTAACCCTTGGTTGGTTTGTTCTGATGGTATTTAGCAGAACCTTTTGCTGTTAGTTGCAGCATGCTTTATAACATTAACTTAGCTGTGTTTTTTCAGGGTTTTTTTTTTCAGTTCTTTCCTCTTTGTGAAGGAGTTATTTTTCAGCCTACCAAACTACGCATCCAAACTGCAACACTTGTCAGGCTTTTGGAACTTCTTTAGTGCTTAAAATTTATTAAGTGAATAGCTTTTCAGATATAAATAGACTTTGACTCTCTTTGAGAACCCCTTTCTGGCCCTGTGTGTTATTTATCTACTGGCTTCTGCAAATACTTAATACTTTTCTTCCTCAGTAAAGGACTGATAAGCATGTCAGCATCCTGATGACGTACAAAAACTTTATTCTGCTTCTTTCCAAATAAGAACACCTTTAATGGAGAATTTCTCTGGACCTGTTCTGTCTTTTCAACATCATTATGGAACTTTCTCCATTTGGTAATGGCCCTGTTTCACTGCAAGGGTTTCTTTGTTCCTAACATGTTCTGGCTCCTTCTTATTCTGATCCCTGCCAACCATGTTACTTTCCTTAATATCTCTCATTTCCCTCTACAATTTTTGTCATGTTACAGCTCTCCCTTTTTGTCCATTTTTTTAGCAGTCAGCACTTTCCCACTAATGAGACGAGATTTTATGCAAAGTTGTCTCTTTCTTTGCAGGAAGCCTGGGTTTCATAGCTATTTAATAGTGGTTTCAACTGCTTTGAGATATCAGCAGACTATGTAAACATTCTTTTTCTTTCTTCTTCTTTCTTTTTTCCTCCCCCTCCCCCCCCCTTTTTCTTTCCTGTTTTGGGTTCAGGTTTTGTTGGGTTGGGTTTAGGGGTTTGGGGTTTGGTTTAGGTTTTTTTTAAATATAGAATTTAAATTCATCAGAAAAGACATGCCAGATTCTTTTGTTTCTATTGAGAGAATCAAAATCCTACAACTATTCATGAAAGTGCTCAAGCCAGAAAAAAAAAAATCTTTCAAGGTGACTGTAAAAATGGTTGCAAACTACAATTAAATTTCACACTGTTTTGTACTGGATAAGTTACTTGATCTCTTGGGAAAAAAAAAAAAAGGCAAGACCTGTCAGCATAAACCCAATCAGAAGATAAATATCTTGTGTTTATGATAACAAAACATACAGAAAATGAGGAGATTTAAGTTGTTACAGCAACAGAAGTTGCAACTCGTGTTAGACATGTTAATAGCAAGAAATGGGGTAGCGCTTGGCTCTTAGCACATCATCTGCATGTAATTATGATTTAAAAAATTCTGGACTCATGCACCATACAAATCCCTCCACAATTAATGACATAGATGCTGAACAGACTGAAAAAGGGCAGCCACCTGTTCAATAGTGATTAAAACCACTTCTAATTATTTTCAATATATGGTTGGGTTTTCTATTCTGTCCCACTGACACAGGCACCAACTCCTATTTAGCAGTTGTGAATTTGTGTTATTTATAGTTTTTACCAAATCCTTTAGATCTGCTGATCAATCATTTAAGAAGGTTGTTTCTGTAACTTTGAGAAAGCACTTTTCCCACCTCAAATTTCCCAGTCAGCTGAGAATCTTCTTCTACAAAAGATCTTCAGAAAGATACCAAAATCTTCTTCTGGTTGCATAAATGAGAAGCATATAGGTAGAAGAAGCACAACAGCATAAACAGGACTAAGAGGCAACTTCATTTTAATTTCTACAAGTCATGTTGAGTTTATGGTTTTGAAAACCAGAGATGTACTTCCTACAGCACCTAAAAACATAGAATATCATAAGATCATTAAATACCCAATTCATATTTTACATAGTCTACTAAAAGTTAAGTCAGTTAAATCCAAAAACATACCCCTTTTACTACAGGTCATGACTTCAGAGTTTAAAACAATTTTGTAGTCTGACTTGATATCAACTTGGTGTTTGGTAAACAGACCCCTCCTCTCCTTCCTCAGAACAATTCTCAAAAAAACAACCCAGAATTCTCAAAAAATAAGTATGTGGCTTGACCATGTAGGAAACCTCCCATTATCCTGGAGAAGCTTGGGGATTAACATGACACACACTAGTTAAATGAACCTGCATTTTTTTTTGGTCTTCTACATGTTACAAATAAAATAACCATAATTTATTTAGTTTTGTATGATTCATGTCCCTTAAAACTCCAAGACCAGTTTTTCCTATTCCCAGTATTTCCAGGAATGTTAAAGTAGTGCCTAGACACCCTACCTGGGAATCTGGAATTCACTGGGTCAGGTACAGCGCATGTGTCTAACTAACGGGGGAGGGGGGGAGAAAAGGGAAAATAAAAAATAAAAATAGTTTGTGACCCCAGCAGACAAATACAGTCAACTGATGGTGAGAAGTACAAAGGACAGCCCAACTTAATGCTGTTTCATCTGTCTTAGGAACACTTCAAGCTTCAGACACTGAGGTAAAAATCCCATCATTTGGTGCCACAATAAGCTTTTCTCTGCAGTCCTTAGGTGCTGATAAACATATATAAAAGATAAACGTTCAGTGAAGCAATAAACTGTATCTACCATAACAACAGACAACTGAATGAATAAATAGTGGAACAGCCTTAAAGCATCAGTTTCCAAGAAATTAAAGAAAAACAAAGTACTACTAAATGGAAGAACTGGTGAAACAACACAGGAGGAAGGTTTCATTTAAGTAGAAAAGTTGAGTTCCACTTGCAGTTTTTGACAGAAAACAAAGGGGAAGCATCAGACAAGACTGACAGGAGTGCTTCCTCTGCCCTCGTTCTCTGCAAATAGCTAATGAGGCCATAATCCAGCAATGCATTCCTATACTTTATTAACAGCAGCTCATATATTCACCTTTTAGTGTTTACCCTGCAGATTTATTCAGTAGGGTGCTTCTGTTGCACTCTTGGAAAAAGCTGTTCAGCTGCAACCTGTGACACCATGGGATGCTTAGTTTAAAGTTGGTTCACATTTGCTTCTGAACTGCTTTGACACATACATACACATCTCCCCAGGATTTTTTTTTTTATTCTGATCACTTTCAATGAAGCCATTTCAGAAAACATTATCTATAATTGTATATCAGCACAGAACAATGGCAAATGAGCAAAGGCTTTCACCCAGGTTCTGAACATATCATCGAAGTGGTAACAGAACCTCTATGATCACGTAAAAAATCTGGCAGAACATCATTTTCCTCTAGCTCAAGAATACTTTTGCCTATTCACTGAAATATCTGAAGGTAAAGAAAGAATTTAGTACAAAGGGTGAAAACAGCAAATCAGTATGAAAAACAGATTTCAAGTAAACACTCAACTCTGGGAACTTTTCTCTGTTCTATTTTCCCTGGGTTGAAGTTCAATGTTTCCAGTGTCCTACTGTGGGAGCAATGCATTGTTTATATTGGATCAGGCCACTCAGCCCTCTAACCCCAGGTACAGAACCCATATATGGAGTAATGTACTTTTCAGGGATATTTTACCTTCCTAGCTATCAAACTTGTTAAATAAGTCAGCTAAAGTTGTTTTTACTGGAGCAACTTTGCACTTTCTCAAGCTCCTCCAGAGAGGCATCTTCAGTAATAAAACACAATCTAATGCTGTATTTTTAGCATTAGATTAGACTGGAATTCATACCCCTACATTTTTTTCAAAACCCAGTCCAGATCTTCTACTTAATGAAAGACAAGTTGTGGGAAGTTAGGTGATTCTACATATTTCAGTAACAATCAAGCAGACTAGTACTCGGAGCCAATGGAAACTGGTGAATGTTTTCATTCTTTGTAGTATTTCTGTCTTGCAAGGAAGATTTGCTTGTAGAGCAAGTGGTTTTGATTCCTTTGTTCAAGCTAGGAAACTCTAGGCTAAGAGATAGGAAGTCCATCAAAGCTCTAAATATAAAGTGACTTCTACAGAGAGATTTAGCACCTACAATCTACCTCAAGTTGAGTGAAAAAACCTCTGTTAGAAGGCTCTAAAAGTGGTTTGTTCCAAAAATAGTTTCTTACTTGTATTAATGAGAACACGTAGTTCTCTTTAGTGAGGACTGGGGGTTCTGCAGTCACCTGCTTAAATTCCCATAAGCTACATGAGTAAATCATAGAAAGAAGCGCTGTCATCCTATTTGACCACATAGAAACCAAGATACAGGAAGGTTAAAGTCTAACTATTCCAACTTTCAGCCTCCACAGGCCATCGTTTTGAAAATGATTGCCAAGAATCATCATTTAACAGACTGTGCTGACAGTGATCCCTATTAAGGCCTTGGTGACATACATAAAATCCTTTCAATATTCTCTTGTCTGCTGCTAGCTCAGCAGCAGCAAGCTAAGCATACAGAGTGCACAGTTGCCTATAGCTTCCAGTTTTTCATGCCCCACTGACTGAAGACTCTCCAGAGGACTGGCATGAAGATGGGGAATGAGTGGCTAGTGGAAAGTTGTGTGCTGACAGCTCAAAGGTACTCTGCTCTTCCCAAGGAGCTCCAAAGATGTGAGTCCTGGTGGCAACTCACGAAGGTGGGATGTGGTGTCAAACTTGTGAATTTTCATGCTTGCTACCAATCTATCTCTTTCTGTACTCTTAGGTCTAACCCATATACCCACACTGCAGGTGAAGGAAAGGCATCCCACACAAGGGTAAAGCAAAGGCAAGCTGAAAAGATCTTACCAAACATTTCATCCCACACCAGTATGAAAATAGGCAGCAAACATCAGATAATTCAGAAGTCATAATTTTTACCTGCAAAATTCACTGTGTTGCTGTCTGAACAGAGCCTTGAAATTATACTTGTTTGAAGGAGTGTTTCTGTTTATGAAATCACTTCAAAAATTGAGTTTGAGTTTTAGAACTTCCAGCAGCTCCACCATGCTGTGTGCTTCACTGAGCATTATTGGTGATGGTTTTGGGCTGACCCACAGCCCTCAGGAAGTGGCCAGATTATTATTATTTTAGGCAGATTTTTTTTTAGTCTCCTCACTGTGCAAGTGTCATCAGCGTGCCTGAAGAGCATCACACAAGACCAAGGGCTGAGCATTTAAGCTGGGAATCATTAAACAGGGGCAGAGGGAGACAGTAAGGATTAAGCTCTTCCTTATGCACTGTTTTAATATTTCTGTCTTTAATCTCCTGCAGGTTTTGTGGTGCAGCAGCTGGGATTTATCTTATTTACTGCACACAGCAGCAGCCACTGATGAGCTCTGTGCCAGGCATAGAGCACAGGCTCATCCTGGGACTGGCTTTGAACCCCAGCTCCCACATTCTCTTGCTCTCTGAGCCTGGGCCACCCAAGGCAGCTGAGCCCTTGACACACTGCCAATCCAAGGGAACAGGGACCAAATCTGTCCCTGAAGCTGCTCGAAGGTGCAATTAACCTGAAATATTCCTGTTCCACACCTGTCCTTCCTTCAGTTCTATAGCTTATTCCCAATCCACAGTTTCCCTGTAACTAAACACAAGTTCATTCAGAAGCATAATTTTGCCTTACACTTTGCTTACCCTGTAGAAATTCCCCCCCCCCCCCCCTCTGGATACTGCCAGGCAGG
>JARCZZ010002627.1:47500-53598 GCA_030323915.1 Brotogeris chrysoptera | reverse complement strand
ATCTCCAGACGCTGTACCTATTGCTTCAGCCAGACCTAACAAGGTCCTGCAGAAAGCTCTGGTTTACCAGCATTTGTCAACCACCTTTGCAAAGTCTTTCTCTCATCACACCCCTGGAGCAAACCCATACAAGTGACATAAATTCTGCTTAAAATCTTCTGATTGCTGTGGCTATTTCTCCAGGACAAAACACCTCAGGACCCAGCAGCCACAGATAACAGCTACCACAGACCCTCAGCTGTTGTTTATTCATTTTAGCAATCCCTGTTCAAAACTGGAGTTTGGAGTTAAGTGCAACCAAGGCAGAGCAGATACCTTGATCTGAAGATAGAATGCTGAGATGACTGAGCAGGTCCCACCCTCTTCTGACCAACCAGATCAGCCAAGCATAAGTCAGGCTCAGAAGGGGCTCCTGACACTGTGGCACCTCTGCAGGAATGGCATCACTGGAGGTGATGGCGAGGGAAAGCATGCCTGGTATCCCTATAGGTGCCCTTGCTGCTCCTGCAGGGCTCTAACATCCCTTTTCCTTCTGATACCCACTGTGATGGGAAAGGATCCTCCTGAAGCTCCTGGTCACCACTGTGTGCCACCTCCTGTGCTGGGGCAGAGTGATCCAACTCCCACCTCTCATCCTCAGGAGGAACAAGGAGTATGCATGACACAGGGGAAGCATTGTGGGAACTGCCTCTTCGATTAATATTCACCTGTGATAGAGGGGAATGGTAACAAGGAGTCTGAGTAAATGAAGAAGGGTAAGGGCAAGAAAGGGAATGAGGTACGCTGATCATGCTTAAGAAGAGGCTTGTCAACCACCTCAACCCTGGGAAAGCCAGGACAGGGCTGGCAGCAGGAGTTGTGTATGAAGCCAGCTGTGAGTCTGTGTATGTCAGCCGTCTCTCCAGTCCCCAGCACTCTGGGAACATGGAGGTTTTTGATGTCTCACAGTAGGATGCTGTGCTTAACCTTGGAAATTTCCTCCCTGAGCACAGGCCAAGACTTTCTTTTCCTGTGTTACCCTAATATTGTTCTCCTGGGACCCTCCACATATCTATCAAATTGCAAAGGGAATTAACTTATATTTTTATAAGATAGCAGGGCTTTCTGTCTTCACATTCTTCCTTGCACGAAACTTCACAGGCCTGAACAGAAGTGTTATAAATCTAAAAAATACTTGAAAGGCATCTCTACATGTCCTTCAAAACCTAATGGTCCTACAGGAAAAATAGTAACTAGAAGGTCATCATCATTCCACTCTCTTTTTCTTTCTTATTCTACTCTCTGTTTAAGAAAACACCAAACGCATTGAAATCACTTTTTCTACTTTGTGGACCCAGATATTTTTCTTATGGGTGTTGTATAATGAATTGGAGCCTGTTGGCAGTGAGGTTTTTTTCCTTAATAGTCTTTCACAGCTCCTATAGAAGTATTCCAAGGAACCCCTCTGTTTCTTATGACCACAGACTGAAAGCTGCCAGCCTGGAGGAACAAACCATCCGCAGTAGGCACTGTTGAAGCTTCCTAATGATACCCCAGTTTGGGCTTGCCAGCACCCTATGGCTCTGGCTGATGACTGCCCCTGAGCAGAGCGTGATTGGTAGGTATAATGGGACCTTCAGCCTTGTGTGATGCTAGCAGCACGTATCCAGAAGGCACTAAGTAAAAATGGCTCAACAGATGACCATCTGATCACAGCTACTTTTGCATGACCGGCTTAAATCACTTTCACATCCTCCAAAGTGCCACAAGCCATCCTGAGGCCACACACTAGTATTTCTAACCGCACAGCTAGGACTCAAATGCTGGTCAAGGACACTGTGTTGATATGAAAGCCCAGAAGACAGACTTATGAAAAAAACTACTGAGTCCATGAATATTTTATAACTTAACATCCAGAATTTTTTGAGCATTCCTCTACCTTTGGAAATTTCTCCATTTACTTTTGTGCAGTTTTGTGGGTTTTTTCAAAACCATTTCTTTTTTGCCTTGTCTGGGTGTTCACAACTTATGCTGACAATATAGTGAACCATTTGAGAGGTTTTGTGTGTTTTTCTAAAGCGTATTTCTCTGAGGCAGAAGAGCCTAAAAATGAAAACTACTAAAAGGCCAAAGAGGCACTGTGAAATGTTAGTAATTCTTTAAAGGAAAACACAATGTAAGATTTTCTTATTCATGGATGCAAGTAAATAGTATCTTTACAAATGACTGTACGGAAGAAAGAGCTGAACATAAAGATGAGCAGTAAGTGTTAAGAGAAAGCAGGTAAAACAAAAATCTTTGATGCAAATCTAAATCTTTGAATAATACACTAGAGAACTCTGAAAAGACAAACTGGCACATGAAACAAGGAGCTGCAAGGAAGCTGAATATTGCACAGAGTTTGTAAAAAAATCCTCAGAAGTACTTGCATAGGCTCAGCAGGGAAGCTGAAGGAATCAAGTAATCACAGACACTTCTTTTTCACTCCACAGTGAAAACTGGTTGGATTGGCTGGCTTAGAAAGGCAATGCTCATGTCAGTGAAAAACATTAATAATTAAAAGTCACTTCACTTACAGGCAGGCTACTGCGTTCTGAACCACATTATGAATGTTCTGAACCACATTATGAATGTAAATTTAGCACTCTGAGAAATGATCAGTGTGTTTGTGCCTGCATGGCGATATGGTTGATTCACTAATAATTTTAACCCACTTTTAATCACAATAATGCCAATGTGCAACCAGCTAAGCACATAATTCTGTCGTACCAAGAAGGCTTCAGGGCAACTTACATGCTGTATCGCAGTTATTGTAACTCTAGCCAAGGGAAACCTGGGAATTTGTATTCACATTTGTGTTTACACGGTATAGACAAACTAAGGTATACAACTTCACAGACAGCTCTGAATAGCTTACAGGAAATTAAGAGGAAGTTCCTCACTGTGTTAATGCTTACCCTGATGCTAAGCTCTGTCATGTTTCTTACTCTCCAAAAAACCTTAAAAAAACTTGATGACCTGGAGAGGCATCATATTATATTTAGGTTATTTTCTTAGTATTAAGTATTTTACAGCTTTTGTGATGTATGTCTTCCTCTCCTGTTCAAAACCAAAACAAACTAGCATGCAGTAGCTACGTTGGGCAGAGAAGTGGTTCAGGGCAGCCCTGTGGAGAAGGACCTTGGGGGCGATGGTCAATGAGAAACTGAGCATGAGCCAGTTTCAGTGTGCACTGCAGCCCAGAAACCAGACATGTACTGGGCTGCATCAAAGAAGCATGATCAGCAGGTCAAAGGAGGTGATCCTGCCCCCTCTACTCTGCTCTCCTGAGACCTCACTTGGAGTATTGTGCACAGTTCTGGTGTCCCCAACATAAGAAGGACATGGAGCTGTTGGAATAACTCCAGAGGAGGGTAACGAGGATGATCGGGGTGAAGCACTTCCTGTATGAAGATAGGCTGAGGAAGTTGGGGCTGTTCAGCCTGGAGAAGAGAAGGCTGCGTGGAGACCTCCTAGCAGCCTTCCAGTATCTGAAGGGGGTCTATAAAGATGGTGGAGAGAAACTCTTCATCAGGAACTGTAGCAATAGGGGTAATGGGTTTAAACTGAAGCAGGGGAAGTTCAGTTTAGATATAAGGAAGAAGTTCTTTATTGTGAGGGTGGTGAGGCACTGGAATAGGTTGCCCAAAGAAGTGGTAAATGCCCCATCCCTGGCAGTGTTCGAGGCCAACTTGGGCAGAGTCTTGGACAACACAGTCTAGTCTGAGGCATCCCTGCCCATGGCAAGGGGGTTGGAACTTCATGATCTTGGGGTCCTTTCCAACCCTAACCATTCTGTGGTTCTATGATTCTAGGATTAGGCACTTCAAGTATTACATACAAAGTGAATTCCCACATCAATTTATTTTAAAAGAGGGAAGGGGGACAAAAGGAGATCAAGCTACATTAAAAAACCCAAAAACCATATAATCCTATCTTTTTATTCTTGTCTCCATGAAACAAGAAAATGTACTCAACTTCTGATGGTTTTCACAGGTCCAAGCTTTCTGGGCTGTGAAACTTATCTACTGTAAGCAACTGTGACATTTCTGAATATACTGCAGCAGAAAAATACACCAAGGGAAATATTTCAATCTCAAATACTTTGGGAGAAAGGTGTTTTACAACCAGAATTATGTCTGACAAGTGTTTAAGTACTAAAGCCCCCACTTACCTTTTCATGACCTCACTGCATTCAGGGTCATTTCAGTGGTCCAACTGAAGGCATCATTTGTTTCTTGAAAGATCAGCAATTACCTGATCAGTCAGGTTTTCAAAACTGAATAGACAGCTTCTTACAATTGATATGGTTCCAGCTTCACAGTGCTGTGGTGCTTGTCTTGTCAGTTATGGGGAGATACATCTTTTATCTATGCCCCAGTCCTGTTGTGTCCTTGCTTGTCTGCCTACAGCAATGTGTGCTGGTTTCAGCAGCCTGCAGTGCAGCTAAATATAGTCAATAGATGCCACTGGTTTTGGACTGAGCATCAACTTAGAAAGCAGAAACAGTTATGTTCTGCTTTCAGCACCTCCTTTCACCTTAAGGAACCTGCTTTAGGGAAAGGCAAAAAGAAAAACCAAAGCACACATGTTAAGACATGGAAATCCACATTTGTCTAAATAAAGGTGCCCTGCCAGCAGTGTAGGCTTTGTCCAATCCTTGTCAAAAATCAGCTGAGGGATTTTTATCAACCCCAGTAGCATCAGATCAATCTAGTTGGTGAGCAGGTTTCCCTTCTCTTTTTTAAGCAGTGGGGTCTGTTTAGGTACTGTGTAACAGCATGTGCAGAGGCCAGCTGCAAGTTAGGCTCGAAATGAAGGACTAGCAGCAGCACCACCTTCCATATTTTTTAAAGCTTTGTATTTTGCAACTAACATCCTGTAACTTTTTTCACTCCTTTCTTTGTCTGGGTAACACACAGAGTAAGACAATTGGACCAGAGTACTACATAACAGTGAATGCAAATTGAGTTCAAGACATCCCTGAATCTTTGCACAGCTTTAGGCAGATCTTTGCAGCTCTCAGCAGCTCAGTCAATCAATGTTCATAAGTAACAACCTTGGTAATAATGGTTAATTTCATGCCAATAACTACCTTAAAGAAACCACCAGTGGATGCTCTGAAGATGCATTTGCCAGGCAGAAGTAGGATAGCTCTTCTATGGAAGTTCCCTCTGCTAGATCCTGCTTCAGGTTATCAAATTTTGACCAGAAAAACCAGACTGCTCTCTGTTGTTAAATCTCAGTAGACATGGTTCTGCCATTCCCAGGGGTGACATATATAAAACAATCCTATGTTACTTTATCAGAGACTTAAGGCTGCTGTTATTTTAAGTAAACATGTGAAAACAGGCATGAGAGTTACCAGGATAGCAGAGATGAACCTTTCTTCCTCCAGTGAAGGACAGGCAAAATTTGGTTTGGTCCAGAGCATTCAATAACTTTCTTATATTCATACATGCTCATGGGTACGATTCAGATTCTGGCAGGTAAGCACTCTCAAGGGTCCCCTAACACTAAGTGCCTTCATCCCCAAGAAAAGAGATACCCATGGGTCCATGCTTACAAACAAGAAGCCAAGACCATGTTTGTTTTCAGCTTTGCCCAGTCAGCCAGAAGTTGACTGAGCAACAGCTACAATATACAGATTTAGTCAATAACTGGAGTAGAAATAGAAGAATCAAAAAGAAACCCTCACACAGCAAAGTTAACAATTCAATGTAATGATTTGAGCAGCAAAAAACTGTGAGGCGGCAGTGTGCATTTCTACCTTGCTGCTTGTGCATGTGTTTGGATCTGGTGGTCTTTTTCAATTGTAAGTTTTAATCTCATGGGAAAACATACAAAAATAACAATGGAGTTTAAAAAAAAATACATTAAACAGTAGTCCATAGGTTTTTTGTCTGTTTCTGCTCAAAAATCTAGCATATAAGAAAGAGGAAAGGCCTCAACCAGGAGCTTCCCCCCACCTAAGCATGTCCTCACCATGAAATTTCAAGCCATGACCATCTTTGCACTCCCTCCTTCCTGCTCCCTATAGCTTAGTGTCTTTAGATTCTACATTACATTATCTTGAGCAT
>JARCZZ010002627.1:0-42500 GCA_030323915.1 Brotogeris chrysoptera | reverse complement strand
GCTGGAGAAGTGAAGATGTGCCACCACTGCAGCTCTTCACCTGCCATGCACTGACTAGAGCAGGAAGGGACTGACTTCAGTGTGCCGCTGTTCTGCACTTAGTGGGGCGGCTGCCACTGGAGCTGCACACTGGGGCTGATCCATGGTAGGAAAATATCCAAAATGCAGCGACAACTGCAAGCGGATGGATTTTCCCACCAGGGTATCCTAAACCCACAGGTCTAAACTCTGCTTGTGCCCTAACACAAGGATGTGTTTTTAGGAAAAAATCACCCCTTGTTCAGCCATACATCTCAAAGATCCATGCTGCATCAAAGGTCTCCAGCAAGAGGTCCACTACTGATCTGCAAAATGCAATGGAAATACACTTTAATTTATGCCATAATCTAATTCTGTGCATTAAGAAACTCCTCCCCTGCTAGAGCCCAGAGCCCTCCATCTGACCTGCTGAATGAGAAGACACTGAAAACCTCTGA
The DNA here is from genome assembly GCA_030323915.1 of Brotogeris chrysoptera. NCBI lineage: Eukaryota > Metazoa > Chordata > Aves > Psittaciformes > Psittacidae > Brotogeris > Brotogeris chrysoptera. Next base: position 42,024 of record JARCZZ010002627.1, on the reverse strand, counting down.
AAGAAACAGCCTGAAAATTGTAGATCAGATGCTGTGAGTTTGACGTGGGAGGGTAAAAAAAATAATATTTTGACACAGAAGGGAAAAAAAGACTATTTACCAGTCAAGCAGACTAAGGGAGGCAAATTCCCTGCAGGAGCAACTCTGCTGTCAGTGGAGTTATGCCAGCAAAGACTTTGGCCCTCTATGTGCATTTCCTAGACAAAGCAACTGTCTTTGTCATTCTGAGCTAAAAACATTTTCGAACATGAACACTTTAGGATGTAGCATCCTTGCCAGAATGGAAAAGGCTTCATCTCACTGCGGGTCTTGACCTCTTCTCTGCATCTGTCTGTCTCTCTTTCTCTCAAGGAAAAAAAAAAAAAAACAAAACCAAAAAGCTTAAAGTAAAACAATTTCCTCAAGTCAAGTCTGCCTCCAACAGAATTCATTATTTATTTTTAAAATCCAGAAATGATTTTAGCTTGCACCCCAGGTGGGAAGTTAAAAAGAGGGAACCGATTTGAAAGTTTGTCACAGTAGGCAGAACAGTCGCTTTGCAGCCCTTGCCTGGCTAAGGATGCACTGCTTCACAGCTACACTGTAAAGTGTTAAAAATCCTCCCCACCCACCCCAGAATATATATATATATGTATGTATAAAAAAAAAATCCCCTGTCCACCTCTCAGTACAGAAAAGGACCTCATCACACTGCAAAAATAGCAGTACCCACTTTGGTCAATTAAAACAAACAAAAGAAAAAGCATACTTTTTTTTTTTTTTTTTTTTAAATCTGTGTACTTACCTATAATAACTAATACAGCTAAAAGCACTACCTACATAGGCAAAACTTGGTATTGCATAATTCATATAAATTTGTATCCCCTCCCCCCAATATTAATTGGAAGATGAAAAACATGAAAGGTTAATAGAAAAAACACCAAAATACTGAAAATATTGCTGGTTGATTACAATTTTTAAGCGGCAACTATACACAGCCATGATATGCTTTATAAATGTGAGATAAAGGTATAACTGTCTAAAAAATCCATGATGTCACACTTTTTTCCCATCTGGAGTACAAAATATTTTGTCATAAAAATGGTAAAGATTTAAAATTATAATAAATGCAGCAAAACAAGTGTAGTGATGTCAAATTTTTTTGTGTGTTTTTTTTTTTTTCTTTTTTTTTCTGTTTTTTTTTTAGATTTCAAGGCAAGGCACGTAATGTGGACATTATAACTTCGTGCAAATCAGGATTACTGGAAAGAGTATTTTAATTATCTTTTTTAAAGAGACATAGAGGCAAAATGTCTGCCCATGCACGTTATATTTCTGTCAATATGTGATAATTGTTGAACAAGGCTAACTCCTGAAAGCACCATGCAAGTTTTCAGCACCCTGCAACTAAACTTACGAGTGCATTATTTAAATATAACTTATCCCCATCCTGGTATTACCAGTTTGTAAACGGTAAGCTTTGCCCTTGTGACATGGATTTGCCTATCATCTCTTTGTCTCTATGATGCAGATTTTACAGAAACATGTAAACCCTATGGGTTCTTGATGCAACCAGTAACTTTAAATAAATAAATCCTACCCCTGTGTGGAGGCAGCAGCTAAACCAACATAAGTGCTGTGTTCCATTGATTTCTTTTTCTCAAGGACACGATTTGTCTTGATTTAATGCCTTTTAATGCCCTCAAAAACTGAGGGGAAAAATAAATTTGTTCAATGTAATTTTTATTTCTATTTTTAATCCCCTCAATTTAGAGTCCAAGGGCTGAAGGACTTATAATGATGACCCATTAGATAAGATTTTTAAATTGCACTTGCCTCTGTAAGTGTTTCTTTAGTGGGGAAAATGTTCACTTTTTTCTTTTTCTTTTTTACTGTTGCATGAGGAGATAACACTTATACCTACATCGAGGCATTTCTTCCATAGAGCCTGTGTGTTCATACTTGATTGAAAACATCAAACTGCGTAACACACTAGAAAAGGCTGAATTAAGGGTCAAAGTTTAATAAATCCATACTAATAACTAAAGGCTACAGAGCTTATTTTTAAAACATCTAGAAATCAGAGTGTTGAGAAAATGGCTGGCTCACGGCCCTTGTCATCCTGCAGCTCTGTTGCTGCTGCCTAGCCTTTGTTTTGTGAGATAACCAGGAAAAGTGATCCCATGCGTAAACAACAAGAATACTAAACCAATAAAACTAGCTTATCATGCAAATATTAAGGCATCTAGAAAGTCAGTTAAAATATATTGTCAGAGACAGAACATCTATTTCCCAGTGGACTTCATATAACAAAGGCTACTTAGCAGGGGCTGCATTCTACTCATCAGTGAAATATCATCGACCCTTTGTATGTCATTTCAGTTTCAACCATAAGGGAATTAGTGATTGTAAGAGCTGCAATTGCTGGTCTATTTTTTCTTCTTTCTTCAGTTTCTTTTCTCCTCCTGTCTTCCTTTCTTTATGAAATTTGCCTTTTTTTTTTTTTTTAAATTTTTCCCTCAGTTGCTTGTTTCTGCTTGAAGGAAAGGCTCTCCAATTATGTTCAAACCATAATTTGGGACGTTTGTTGGCAGGATCGGTGTCCTGTTAGAAACTTGAAAAGGAACCAAGCTAGCCCAGGTACCAGGACTGTTAAAAAGGGCAAAAAGGCAAGAAGAGAGAAAAGAGAGAGAGAGAGAGAGAAAGAGAGGGGAAAAAAAAGAACATAAATTAATCACATTGTAAACAGAAGAACACAAATAATTTGAATCAGAGTTAAGCCATATCCATTATTAATAGCACAATAATAATATTATTCAATATATCATTAAAAAGATAAAATAAGGAACTAAATTTGTGCATATTACTTGAGATTCTAGCTTCATAGTTTTCCTTGTGAAAGTGTGACTCATTTGAAATAAAAATCACGGTGTTGATCTCAGTTACAAGTAGTATTACTGCTGTCATAACACTAAGCGGACTGTTTGTTTATGAAAGCTCCCAAATATTTCAGACAAAAATATACAGAGCAGACACAACTAAGCCATACATGTGATACCATACAGTGCAAGGATGCTATTTAAGACCTAGTCAAATACACTACAGTACACAAAAACACTACAGTGTTTTCAAGAACACAACATACAAGTTCAGCGGTTCAGCTTCCTGTATGATTTCCTACCCTCTTACAATATGGCAGTTTATCTTGTCTCAGTCCCAAGATGAGCCTCTGAGATGTGTGGGTCCCCAAAGTACCTTTAATATTAAAAAAACTTGCTTTCTTTATAGATTTTTCTCAAAAGGTATCAGTGCCTAAGGAACACTGTATAACACGAGCCCAATCATGTAAGCACTTGCAGCCAAGGGTAGCCGTAAGTCAAGGGTAGCAGTAAGTCTTATAAATTTTTCAACAAACATCTGAGAAAGAAAATATTTTCAAAGGCAATTCAATGACTTTGGGACTTAAGTCATAATTTCAAAACAACTTTGTCACTGAGAAGCTTAAGTCCCAATGGCATTCACATGTTTAGCAGACACCAACCTGTAGTAGGTTGGTAAACCACAAGGCCCCATCATTTCCAAGATGGATACTCAAAGAAAGACCTCACCTGCCTCTATACAGTACCCAGAGCAGACCCTGAGCTGCCTGTTCCTTAGATGTCTTTCTGGCAACCTAGAAATTCTTGTCAAATTTATTCAAAAGGAAACCAGCACATCATTATGTCAGTGATCACTGCCAAACAACACCAGAACACTCTGTGCAAACACATGCTTCCTCTGCGCTTCATTGTGACTGAGTTTTTCTCCACACTAGGTGTTTCTACGAACACAACACCTTACGTGGGAGCTCACACTGTGATTAGACTGATAAGCTCCATGATAACACATCTGAAGACTAAAACCTCCGACATATGTTTCGTGGATGACAGATGCTGGAAGTTTTCTCTCTTTCCTATCTTTGGTCACCCCTCTGCACTGCTCTCTCTCTGCGTGAGCAGGTGCACTTCTGTAGCAGTGGGTGTAAAGAGGAAAACAGGTCATTTTTATCATTTTATATGGGTATAAAATAGCTACATTTCATTTGGCAGATTCATGTGATCCTTTCCTGTTTAAGTTGCTGCATAAACAGTAAGGAAAGAGGTCAACTTATTTTGTGAACTCCAAGAGACATGTTCCTGAAGGCTTTTGTATTAAAAGTAATACAAACACCTTCTGTCATTTACTCCTGTTTGATACTCTTTACCCCTCTAAACTTGTTAACTTATTACTTAGATTCCTAACAATTAATTTCTGGTGCTGGTTTGCACATTAAAAAGTGTAAAAATTGCTGACCTGCTTGTCTCAATGATCGTCAAATTCTGAAGTGAGTGGGACTTTCTTTTTTTCCACAAAGAAATATAAAAAACATGAATATCCTGATTTATTTTCAATGCCTGAAGTATGAATATCATTCAAAGGGGTTGAAAATCTTGAAATATGCACAAAGACTTAAACCCACTTATGCATGAAAGATTCATCCAATATGATCTGATGAAAAGATTATATTTCAAAAACAAAAATCAAAAAATACAGTAACAGAACCCCATTTAAGGGGCTTAATTTTTTCAAGTTATGCTTCATCTTCTTTCACAGTTTAAAAATGCATTTTTGCTCCTTCCTCTTTGGATTTCAGTAATATTAAGAAGCGAATTCTGAAATCACAAACACAATGCAAATTGTTTTCAAGTACAGCGATTTATAAAAATAGAGAATAGTAATAAAATATAAAAATCAAAAGAAAAATCCCAACCAGTTTCTTTTCCTCAGAATCTGTCTGAATGCACATTATTTAATGCACAGTTCTTTGCTGTCCTTTGGGATTTACAGTGTTTAGCAACTTCAAACAAAATAGAACACTAACTAAAAGAATGTAAATTTTGTGTGAGGTCAGCATGGCATTCCAACAATTTCTGTTGCAAAGGCTAAATACACAGCTTCCACGTTATCTTTCTGAAGATTTACAGTGCACTTCAGTGGTTACATACATACATATGTGACTTTTTTCTTTGTGTTTCTTTGTTTTAAAGCTGACAGCCTTCTAATGATTACATCAGGTGAAGAAATGCAGTCAGTGCTGATAAAGAACAAAGTGCTATTTGTAGCAGCTTTCTTATCTACTATTTCATGTAGGAGACAGAGATCTTGATTTTGTGGGAAGTACTCAATAAAAATAAGCTGTGCCAAATGACCAATAGGACAGTTGTTACTATATGACCTATAAATTTAATAGGTGTTTATTTAAACCTTTTAAGCCTCCCACCTTATATTAAGACCATGACAAAAATGCAGATTGCAACAAATTCATCAATGCTTCTTATAAGTCCTCAGGGGGTAAGAAAGCCTCTACAGACACGCTGAAGTCCCTGATCCACACGCACTCACCAGGCAGCAGCTGGCCCCACAAGCAGCAGGGAAAGACAGGACATACATGCTGTTCACTAGCACCTCCTATGCCATGATGTTCAAGGCTTGATGACCTCCAGTTGTATTTTAGAAATTAACCCTATCATACTGCAGTTTGATTCAACTCTATCTCCGGCCACCCCCGTCATGATACCACCACCAAGTGTTTACTGCAGACAAAAGAGGAAACCTGAATAAAAATTACTAAGGTCAATAGCACTAATCACAGCACAAAGCTCTGAGAACAGTTATGACATAAACGACAACAAAAAAAATCCAACTCAGTCTCTGCTAAGCTGCACATGCTAACATTCTCACATTCCCCATTACATCTGCAGCAAATTTAATTGAACTTTCAACTACCATTTGAATTAAAGCCTGTTCTGTGCCCCTATGTAAGGCCAAGCCAGACTGACAGCCCAGAAGAGCAAGATACCCTGTCAGCTTTCTCAAACCTTCTCTAAAGTGACCTCTGTGAGCATCACGGTTTAGCTTCTGCTGTGGAAACCATCAACAGCTCCTCTCCAGAGCATCCTAGCAGAAGCATATGCTACTGCTGACTGCAAAGCAAACTGCCTGGGGCCCACATGGATGGCAACAGCAGGAAAAGGGAGAACACCCTTCCATTCACCACCCTATCCACCAGTTTGGACCAGAAGTCCAAACTTCCAGCCCTTGGTTTCACAAAAAGCAGGGGCAATGCTCTCTTTGTTCAACTAAGTGCCTCAAGACAGGGGAAGCCAAAACTCTTTTCATTGCCCAGAACATGGGCAAGCTGATTGTCCTTGCAGAAGTTAATGACATGTCCCTCTGCCCATGTGGCTTCTCCTACTGATAAAGAGCTCTGCATGTATGAGTGGCACAAATCAGATCTACCCTACCTTCCAGCTCGCTGTTCCTGATGAAATCTGTGAGCACGAGCTTATAATATAAATACCCATCCTCTGAAATATTAAGTGATACCTCAAAAATCTGCTCTAGGCTAAGTATTGAAGAAAATTACATGAGAAGTACCATCAGGAACTGCTATGAGATTTACACTAGTAGCATTTGTGAGGTAGAGTATGATTTATACCTCTAAGTAATTTCATTACTAGTTTTCTCTCCCTGTAACTATACTATCAGTTGTGTTTTCAGTTCCCTCCACAGCAAGTATAACATATTTATCTGTTCAAATGCAACAGAATCACAAGGAAAAAGTCTGCAAGCATCCTAGAGGGTTAAAATTATCCTTTACAGCTCCTATTATAGTTTTCACATATTAATTCAATGAAGATTTTTGTCACTATTTCCTCTTAAAGATGGTAATCACTGTTTCAGAACCTCTGATTAAAATATCACTGGAATGGACCACAAACAGTACTAATATTTTGTGTATATACAGCCTGTTTTGGAGGTTATAATAACAAAAAGAGTATAATAATGTTAAATGCAATAAAAAAATAAATCCAATTAGATCCAAGTAAATCTGAAGGATTTCAATATTTTATTTTCTACCAGTTACCACCCTCTTTCTATTACAGCTTCAGAAGATTGTGGAAGTATTCCATCATTCAGAAAGTACACCTTAGGTATTAAACTTAGGTATTATACTTAGGTATAAAGTACACCAGTATTTCCTTCTTGCATCTTTACTACCCTGTGCATGAATGCACTAGCTTAGAAGAGGTAGATCAGATCACGCCAGGTCAGTCACTGGACAGAAAAGGTAGAAATGCCTTCCATGTCAAAAGAAGTGGTACTAGTGAGTCACCAAGCTCATCTATCTCTGTATTAAGCAAGTGCTTGCCCATACAAGTACAGGGACCTTTGCCACTTCAAACTGTTAAGATTGAACTTTTGGAATGCAACTGTGTTAACCTCAGTGCCCTGGCTAAATTCCCATTTGTGTGTTTCTGCCAAAGGAATAACCACCCCTCTGGCATCTACTTAATGTGGCACTTCTGTTACCATTCTAAACTGGTACCTCTAGTTACACAGCTGCCAAATTTCACCTCCAAGGTGAGCATTTATTTCAAGAAATATATTAAGTATATCTCAACTTTATTTAGGATGACTTTTATAGTTTAGCAGGCACATACCACCCATTGAGCAGAGAGAGGAGGCAAAAAGGAATTCTGCTGTAGTTCTTATTCTATTCCCTCTTTGCGAAAGTGTAAAGAAAAAAATTATAAGGAAAGATCAGGAAGAGGCCATAGAGCCCATTGCTAACAAAGAAAATCTGCAGCGGAGGAAGGGCCCAGAGAAATGGTGCATGCCCATGCTGTGCTCTGGACCATGTACACATGAGGGTTCAGTTGCAGACACAGGGCTACATGAGGTTTGCAAACACACAGAAGGAGCTATGACCCAGTACAGAATTGCCTGCTACAGAGCCAAACAGTGGAGAACATGGGCTTGGGTTACCAGAGACCATCAGGTCACCTACGAAAAACTGACTCTCCACTTTCCATATCTACACTGCTTTTTTTCCCAAAATGTTACCATTTCTACTTTTAATCTGTTGTATTTTTTACCTTAGCACTTTTTAAAAATATAACCAAGAGTTTATTTATCAAATTGGCATGACTAAATAACAATGCAGCTAACCCTAACTGCACCAAACAAAATAAAACAAACAAAAAAATAAAGCCTAAACAGTGTAATTTTACTGCTTCAAAAGAAACGATCCCAGGTAAAATGCTCAGGAGGTAGAAAACTAGAGTAACTAAGGGGTTAAAGATACAGTTCAGACTTGGGAATTCTCTATAATATGCTCCTCCTTCCCTAGCAGTGCTGCCAAAAATCATCTGACAGGAAACATAAGATTAAGTTTGTCCTACCTAAGTGAACAAAGAGTGCTCAGAACAGGCAACCAGCTCACTGCAGACTGGGAACTTTTCTAATCCTGCTGGAATTTGCAATGCTGCTTAGAAAATATTACTGAAGTTGTTTTCTTTACTTTAACATCTTGCTTCTGGATCATCTCATTCCTTTTGGTCACACTGCTGCTCTTGCTGCTTCTCCCATAAAGGCTAACTTAAAGCTCCAAACAAAATCATGTAGCAAATGGACATTATTGATTCCTACGGTCCATTGTTCCCCCATTCCAAGTCCCTGAAGTTCAAGTTCAATCTGGAATTACATCATGTCTGGTTTCTCCTGGTTACCAGACAGCTTGAGACGTGACCACAGCTACAGAAAAAACAAACAGCCTTCTTCACGCTTCAGCTCCCCTATCGATTCAAACATAAACTTTTTTTCTTTCTCTCAAGTATGCTTCAAGTATGGAGCATGGTTAATTTAGAGATTAAGTTCCAAATTAGATTATCTAATGGCATCTTAATGGATTGCTGACCCATTTCCTGTGGGATGGCAGCATGCAAGTCTGGCTTGAATACAACTAATTTCTTAGGAAGCATTCTGAAGATGTTTGCATAGATGGAGAGGAAACATAATGTTCTGCACATCTTTCTCCATTACAGAGTTAGGCAAAACCCTTTGCGGTAGAAATTTAAACTGAAAAAGTCCATAAAACATTAGGTTTTCTTTCTATGAACACTTTTACAATCAGGATACTTCAGCACTTTTGTTTTGCTATGAATTGATACTTCTACTCCAAAATATTGCCCAAGGGGATTGGGGTGGGCAAAGGGGGGGGGGGGGGGAGTGGGAGGGGTAAAGGGTATGAACCATTGCTCTAACAGGTGTCTGCCAAAATGTGCTTGCCATAGCATAAATGCAGGGTAGTGCTGGGGGCAGAAAATGATGCTTGTAAAGCTGAACGCCCCTACAGCTAGAGCTGAGAAGGAAATTCAGCACTCTGAGAACAGACCTCCCCTCAGCAATCTCCAAGAACAAGCCAGCTGTTGTACTAAGCTCGTGTGTCAAGATAGCAGACCAAAAGCAGGAAATGCTAACTTACTGCATTTGCCCGGGTAGTGTAAATGTAATGTTAAAGTAACGGTTAATCCAGAAAACTAACACAAAAGGATTGTTACAAACATTAATATAAATAACAATAGTTGGGAATAAAAACATGTTTGGCAATAGCTGAATTAAAATGTACAGTTTGGCAATGAAAATCTACTTACAGTCTGTGAATATTCTGCAAATACTCAACATGCTCTAAAAGAGACCCACCATGCCGGCTTTTATGAGTGGTCCCACTGGAATTAATATCAATGGTGTAATGAGTGGCTGAGATTCAGGCTCAAGCTCATGTTATCAGACTTAAACACATACACCAATACACGTGCACACAATCATACACACTTTTTTTCACTCTCATGTCTTAAGTTTGCTTCTCGCATACGCTCTTGGTCTCTCACATAGTGACTGAGGTTATATTTTCCTAACTGAGCTATACAGAATTTCACAGCTTTCCCTCACCTTCTGTCTCTAGGAAAACAGTTATTATCACAGAACAGTAGTTATGAAAAAAAGAAGGCTGTTGTTTGTTGTTGGGTTTTTAATGGATTCTGAGTATCTTCTTCATCTGTACAGCAAAAAAGAAAAGTTACCTAAATGATCTTAAATATACTTGAGAACTTCATTTTGAGAGTAAGAAGCTAATACTTCATCTGACAGGCTTCTAACCCACAGGCTTTACACATATAACCCCCATTAAGTGTTGAATGTTGCACATAATCCTGCACATGAAAGAGGTGAAAACCTGATGTATCACAATTACGCTGATTTCATTACACACCTATTTAGAAACACACCTCTACTGTTACCATAATTCATTATATATCAAGAGATACAAAAGATAGTAATGTGTAATTTGTTAATGTACCAAAGGTTAATGGGTTTTATCATGTTTACTTCTTTTTCATACAAAAATAAACTCTCCTTTGTGCAAATAATTCCTAATTATTCTGTTATTTAACTGAGAAATAAGATGGTTTTATCTTACCTTCATGTACATGTTAGTGACCTAAATCTACATCAGCTGATGATGATTACTCATAAAACTCTCTATGAATAGTATGGTTATTAATTTCTCAAAACCACCACCACCTCAGGCATTTATTATTATACTCATCTACAGCTGTAACAGCACAATTTTCTTTGTGTTAACCACTAAGCCCCCCAAAATATGACTGCAAATTACATTTTCATTTTTAAAGCCTAAGATCAGTATTCCCTTGAATTTATGAAACCTATGCATCTGACAGCAAAGCATTGTCATTCCAGGTGCTTAACGCAGTTTCTCAATTCATCTTGCACTAAAGATAACCTCAATACGCATGGAGAAATGTTACACACATGTACTGATCAAATGCTGTCAGATATTCCTCTATAGGCCCACTAACACAGATCCTGTAGCCCAATGCAACTTTTTTAGAGGTGGTGTAGGGGTGGAAATAATTAAAATGTTACCTTTGCCAGGTAATTCCCAATGTATCGTCACTGGCACTGGGGTATAAATGCCTGCCGTTTTGATTCATGGTCCAGTCACAAATTCTCAGCTGTCAATTGAAACCTAGCAGTCAGATATGGATTGAGCAGTACTACAGTTTTTAGTATTTAAATGAATACATGCAAACTAGTACTGTACATGGCAAAAGCCTTATTTTCCCAAGAAGTAACTTTAAAAGATAAAACAAACAAACAAAAATAACTTATTCTGAGAAATAAATGCCTACAGATTTGCTTAAGATAATGCTACTTCAATATGCTCCTTTATTAATAAAGCATAAAAGAGTAACTACAGTTTAGCACATAACAATTAGCTATTATTAGATTACAAATTGAGCTGGAATAAAAGGAAATGTTAATATTCAATAGCAAGGTACTTTAAGAAAGGAAATTAAAATGCTGTTTTCTCTAAGCAATGCTTTACATACTGTGTATTAAGTAAAGGTCAAATATAATCGATATCTTTTAGCATGCATTTAATGAAACAAAGAAGACATGCAATTTATAGAAAATTTGCTCAAATTAAACAAATTCTATGTCCTTATCTTGCTATTTAAGAAGTATAGAGGTATTTTGCAATTGAAGTTTATGAATCTAGTGTTACTGAAAGTGGTATTACTTAGCAAGAGGTGATAAAATAATCTAATCCTGCTGTAGACTCAGAATAATAGCATTTAAAATACTTTACTGCATTTTAATATAATGAGGAATGTACTAAATGTCAGCTGAAATGGATTCTTCCCAGATCCTCAAATCATCAGTTCTGCCTTCATGGATTGTTCAAGCAACTTTCTATAGCTCTGTTTATTTAACAGCTGCCCTATAGTGATAGCAGATTTATTGAAAAGATATACTGCTTATTTTTAAGTTTAAGGAAGTGGACTTATCTGACTCATGAAAAAACATACATTCTAACCTCTGTATAGTCATGCTGTATATATATTGCTGTACGAATATATATGATACAGCACTCTGAATTTAAGATAATGTTGCTGAGTTTAATTGCATTCAATGGATTTCCATTTTAGCCTTTAGATAACACATGCTACAGCAAACAAATTACAATAAACTATTTTCACAGGAGCACAATTAATTGCAGTCTTTTCCTGCAAAATACAAATGCTGAGGACAAGACAATATTGCAAACCTGACCCTGTCTAGCCGTTAGACTCATAAGCTTCCTGCTGTTAAGGTCTGAGAAATGGAAATGTTAGTCTCTGATGTTTTCATAGGGATTGTTTCTTGTTTGTTATCTAAAGAACTCCAAGGGACCTTCTAAAGGCCATTAAAAGCATGACTAAACCACATGAAATTAACCAGAAAAGGAAGCATGCAGTCAAAAAGTTTGCTAGAGGTAACTGTGAATAATACATTAAATATATTTGAAGAAAGGGTAAGTAAATATTTGGTTTATTCACTATACAAAACAGTACTCTAAACCTGACTTTAATATTAAAGACATAGTAAAATATATCAGCTCAGTTACTCAATGTATAGTAGATGTGTTTCTGCTATAATCCTTAAGAACGGTATCTTCATTACCAATGCATATCTTAAAGCTTTATAACTTAGCTATAAAAACTCACTTCCAGCTGAAACACAATACTGAAAGGTTAACATATGCCCCTTTTACTCTTTCATGAAATATGGAATCTACAAAAAAAACAGTCCTTTGGCTGATTAGAACCACAAAAAATAGTAAAATTATAAACTTAGCATTACCAAATGAGTTTATGTACTTAGGTCTAGCTCAAAAATCTGGCAAGCACTTAGATTGCTAAAGAACCTGACTGTGTTTGCCTTGTGGGGAAAACAGTAAGGAATTAATACATTTCATTCTAGTAAATCAGCTTCTGCACTAAATCATTATACTCTTCCCACTGTCTGTACAAAAACTTTCCACATATATTTAATATGTTAAATTAAGAAAGCTCTAAAAAGAGCTTTTCAAACCTATTTCATAATGTTAATAATTACATACTTCATATTATATTGTCATAATATCTCAATACTATACATCTGAATACTGTAATGGTAAAAATAGAATGTGCATTTTATATATAAGTTGTAGACACATGCACATGTATATGAAGATTCATGCTACACCACACCTAGAATTAATGTAAACTGTAGTGCTATTCACTGCACCAAATGTGCCATACTTGCAGTACCGACAACACTTTGAAGAACTGCACATCTACACATCTGTATGACAAGGCCAGGACCACATCAGCTATGCCAAAAAGCACCTTCCCAATGTTAAGAACTATTTCTTCACACTCCTCAGCAGGCTTATATAGCTGCTGTGTTGTCTTCAAACTCTAACCTGCAGGAAAATGGTTTCTTTTCCTCCCTCACATAAAATTTCCTCTCCCAAATCACTTCTGCATAGAGATCAGAATGTCTAAGATTTAGAAAAATACTTTCAAAATTATCAAGAAATATTACTTTCAAAATCTGCATCCCTCACATGTATTGAGTGCTTCCTGGGTAAAAGGCTGGAGAAGCTTAAAAGAGCTCTGTGAGCTATGGCTCCATTTGATGGAAGAAGATGTCTGTTCACAGCAGGAGTGGGAATGCTGCCTTTGGAGGATGTCCTAACAGCCCACTAGGGAAAGCCTGAGGGCACAGACCTGATTATGAGTACCAAGCTTTGGGAGGATGTACGGAATTTTAGTACAGTATTTTGAGAGCTATACATTGTCTGGAGTCATGTTGAAAGTTTCCTGGCTAGTTGTAGTCCTCAGAGTAACTTATGCAACCTCTAAAATCATGTCTCCGTGTTAGCTGGAGACAAGAAGGCACATTCACTCTCAATCATAGTAAGCCATCTTAAAAAGTTTCTCTGCAGGACATGTGAAAGGGAAAGGCAGGAAACTACTTAAAGTCTAATCGAGAAAACTTCAGTTCCTCAGTAGAGGGCCTTGAGAAATAGTTCTCAGGAGACATTTAATAAATGCTGAAAAACATTACTAACTTTCTCAAAAACAAGCTATGAATGCAAAACAAACTACCTGATTTGGCATGTGATGTGGTGAAAAGTCTTTCCTAGAAGCCTGTTGGAAAAGCCTGTTCCTCAGCCCCACAGCTTTATTTTCAGCAAGGCAAGCCACATGAACACCACTTCAGTAACACCTTCCATCCACAAAACATTATCACTGATTTTTTTTATTTATTTCTCACCTAACCACACAAAAAAAGAACATGGGTCTGTACTCTGCAATGGAAAAGGATGCCCAGCCTTGCAGCAGATGGGGAAACTTCACAGGCATCTCAGCCATTTCCTGACACGTGGAGATGCAGCAACAGGTCCTCACTGCTGCAGTCGCTCATCCCTGAGATACATTCTCACTGCAACACTCATGAAGTAATGGAGAGCACAAAGCCCACTGTAACTGTTCCTCCAGGGAGGCAGTGCAACTCCTTCACCCACCTCAGCTGCATCATGGGATGGGGCCCCAGCCCAGGCAGAAGCAGTAGCTGTAGGCCTAGCTCCTCCACCTGTCACCTCTCTTTTTCTTGTCCTGCCCTCTGTAAGATGCCAGCGAAGTGATTGTGTTTTGCACTTTCCAGTGCTGCGACATGCTAATGTGAAGTTCTACCCAAGAGCTAAATTTCACTGTATGTGCCTGTTCAGTTTAAACTGGGCACCTAGCATGCAAAACCATGCAGCAGCGTCTTTAAGTATTCAAATCCTGTGTACATTAAAAACACACAGTGAACAGCTCCATTTTAATCACAGTCTGAATAATTTTTATGGGTTACTATTTAAGCAGCGTTTATATTTTCCTATTTAAAGAGTGGCTGTTGAAGACTAACATTCATTTCAGGCTTCTGTGATGGCTAGTGAAAGTAGCCATAGCCATCACAGAAGTAGATACATATTTTGGAAAAGTGTGATAGAAGACTGTGTTATAGCTTCTGTTAGTTGAGAAAAGTATAAAACTTATTATTTGCATATTGTCACTGTTTTGACTGAAACTTCCTTTTAAATGTGTTTCCTTTCCAGCAAGCGTATGTGAAAGGTGACCTCTTATCCATTTACATACCTCCCTGGTAGTCATGTGACCCAGTTTTACGTCAAACTGTCAGTTATGATAAGGGACACAATAAGAACAGCCTAACTGTTGATAACTTGTTTCCTGGCTTTACTGAGAAGTTCTGCTTAAGAGTCCACTTGTGTTCCTCTTTCAGCCTTCCGATGAAAGCAAAAGCAACATCCACCCAAAATGTTTCACAGACAGATACTCTGTGTTCAGTGGACATTTTAAGTTTACAATTTACCTGACGAATAGTATAAAGAGAACTCCATTTTGAACTCTCTGATCCAGTAACTAAAGGATGCATCTGGTAAGAACAACTTCCTACCAAAGAGGCAGGGCAGCCTGCTGTGTAGGAAATAAAAAGCTATCTACAGTTCTCTGATTTTTCATTTTAGAAACCTTAGGTGTTTCTTATTACTATGTACATGGCAAATGTCTTACTCATAAACATCCAAGCTGTGTGAGAATCAGGCACACCACACACCACACCCAGAAAGTCCAAGTTCTAGCGAAACCCATGCCACTGGATTAATCTGTGCAAAAACTGGAAGAGTTCAGTAGCTCCTCAGTAACTCAGCCAGCATTAGTTAACACAGTTTACTGTAACAGAACAGAAAATTCTAGAGGTCATTGTCTTCACAGACCTCAATAGCTATCTCATTTATTTGTATTTTCTGATTAAAATTAAAATCACCTATACAAGGCTCCAAAGCACATTAAAATTAAACAAACATCCAAGAAAGAAAACTTGTCACTTATCTATCTCCTTCATTCCAATAGAAACTTGAGAATTATTCATCTGCACTTGCAATAAATACTAATATCTATCTTTCTATCCATCTATCTTTTTATATTGTTTACACAGGAAAAGTGCATGGCTAGTATTTCTAGTAAAATTCTAGGTTTAGAACTACAAACAACATTAAGCTGTCTCTAAGAACATAATAAATTCACTGAGAACAGTAACACAAGGAGGCTACAGAAATGCCATCACATAACCATGAGAATTCTGCTCCTTAAGACATTGTTATTGAGCTAATGATACCTCCATTAAAATTATTCAGCCAAAAGAATGGAGGCGCAGCCACAATCTGGCAAGGGACTGTGTCCGCTTGCAGAAGATTCAGTTTCACTGTTTCCTGAATTTGCTGCTTCCTCCTCTAATCTAGGCTTAGAAACCACAAACCTTCAGTAGATGCATACCAGAGAAAGAAAGGGGGTGGGGCAGAGAGAAATGCTCCTATATAATTGTGAAGATTATCCAGCCTTTCTTTTATGTGCAATTCATTTAAGGTGTTTCTCAGCACACATGATGAGCACCGAATAATAGATCTAACTTCATAATATAATCCCATTAGGCACTAACAGTAATCTTAACAAAAAACTGTCTCACGAAGATATTAGCTCTTATCACCTTCCTTGCCCTTTTCTGCAGCGCCCTTCCTGCAGTTACAGTATCAATACTTAACAATTCTCATAAGCTGATGCGGAATAAAGAAAGGCAAACCAAGTGGTCATTATCAATTTGTAATAATGGGGGGGGGGGCAGGTAGGAATGACATGACTTTTTAACAACAAAATTATAAGATACAGGTGACTTTCTAAATGCCACTGAACAAGAGGCATGTTCTGTAAGTGTTCATGTCACAGTACAGAAATACTTGGCATTTCAAGGCAGGTAACAGGGACCAAGACCCAACAGCAACCTCAGCAAAAAGTGGACTCCATAGTTACAATTCCTCACTACAACATTGTCATTCTAACAATCAACATAGCATGCCATGTTGTAACAGTATATTTTTCACAGTATCCAGGTCCATAAAAGCAAATAAACTGCTCCCACTGGTGTTATTATGCATCATTTTTCAAAGTTGTATTCAGTGCTTCCCATCTAAATGTGAGTATTCCAGGTAGGTTGTACTATAAATTGTTTACTGGAAGTTCTAGCAAACTATCACTTTGTCAAAAGACTCCATGTAAATGCCTATTGCAAAATACATGTGTAACTTTACAATTTATTGTGGCTACTGCAATTTAAACAGGATACATAATGATTCTTTTTAACAACAGTGAAAAGTACTCAATGGTACATGCCAATATTTCTCATAACCAGAGAGAATAAATCTTCATAAAGACTCCTCCAATGAAGTAAAAAAATGTACCAGTGACAATATTTATTCTTGAGGGGTCAATGTGCAGTACAGGGTATGGTGAATGTTTAAAAGACCTCTCTATAACTAAAACCATTGGCTTTCTAATTTAGAATTGCTTTCCAACAGTACAAAATGATTGATTGCCTTTATTTCATGTACCCTCTGATTTTTCTTTTCATTCATCATGGGCTGCTTTAACCAAATGCATTTAAAATATGCCACAAGAAGAGTGGTCTCTTTTAAATTGTTGTAAAGTAATGAAAGGACATAGTAAATCAATCTCATTTTTGCCTTACCAAAGGACAACCTTTGCTCTACAGAAATTGTTTAGACAATTCAGTGCTCTACCACACTCTCTGAGTAATAACATATATGGCACTGTCATCTCAGAGATGCCTTTAAAATTTAAGTGAGTGAAGTTAACTAATTAATTAGAAACTTGTATATATATAATATATATATTTTTATATATTATATATTATATACTATATATATTTATATATAATCGTTTATATATTCATATTTGCTTATATGAAAAAGCTTTGTTTTTAAAAGTTTTCTCTTCTTCCAAATGGCTTCAGCAGTACATACTATTCACTGATTTTGTACGTATTTATATGTGTAAGCATCCACACATGTGCCCCGCCCTTAAAGACACGCAGGTAAACATACACATATATCCATTGCACAAGTAAGAACAGAAGAGAATTCACAGCAAAGACAAAAGCATGACACAAATTTACTATATAGCTCACTGATCACCAGTTGGTGCTCTTGAATTATTATAACTAGACTATGAAGCAATATACTTTAGAAGGGAGAACATTGGTTTCACATAGTGGCATTGAAGAATTTTTCCATTTATGAAGTGCATGTGAGACCACCCAATTTACTGTCCCTTTCCCCCTGAGCCATCTGGCCACATGGTTTACCATGAAAGGGACTATTAGACATAGAGATGTAAACATCAAAGACTGTGATGACCCCTGAGATACTTTTCACTTTTATGTTCTTATAACACTGCTGAAATCTCCAAAATTATATTCATCTACACAAAGGCAAAAATATACAGAAGATGCATGAAATGAGCAGTATAGAGTTTACATGTCCATAAACTCAGCCAAGAGAAAATTAAGCGTGCTGCCACTACCCTCTGTCAGGTGACAAGAAGCCTAAAACTCTTGCAATGAACTTGGAAGAAGGTGAATTGGGCTTAAGTAGTAATAAATTTGCAGAAAAAATTGTGTCTAAAAACTTGTAGTGAAAAAAAATTGCACATCCCCAAGTTGTTAACTGGATGTCAGAGGCTTTTCAAAGGACACCATGTAAAACTTCACAAGAAATCCAGAATTACATCCAATGCATTTAAAAAGAGACACGTGTGTGTTTTTAAATGCAATAAACATATACAGTATATCTTTATAAAAGAACCATGTTATAGTAATTATAACACACTTCATAATAGAACAATCTTTGAGAGGTTTTAAGAAAAGCAATACACCAGCAAATTCACTTGAAAAATGAATGGTTGGTGAACCCACTAATTGCCATTTGGTATTTTCAGAAAAGTGTACAGATGTTTCCAGTTAGGTCTCACCGGTTAAAAAAAGTTGGCAAAGCATCAACAATCTTGAATAAATGATAATCTTTATGATTTTCTCTGAACTCTGCATGTGGTGACCTTTAAAACGGACATACTGTCACCTTGCCCTGGCAGTAGGTAGGGGTAGGGAGTTCCAGATGAAGTATGCTTCAGTTGTATCTCAGCAAACACAAAACAGGTAGGTTTTACAGAAAAATGAGACAGTCATGAGTGCCAACTGTTAACAGGAACTCAAGACTGAGAAGAAAATATAGTATAATAAATACCAACAACTATTTAACAGCCCTTTCTGTTACTGCCACATTCAGCTTTTTTCCTTGTAACATTTTACATGCTATTGATTTCAAAGTCCTTGTGTGTTAAGATACAGGAGCAACAGAAACACACATCATAAAATATGTTCTAAAGGGTTTGAATTTATTCCTGTTACTAGTAATGTAGTATCATTACTGTATATACATGGCCTTGCTACTGACTCCAGCTAATTTGTTTGTAAGCCATCATTAATCTCAGCTGTATATTTTCACAGTTTGGGTAAACACTTCATTTGCATTAAATTTACAGCATTAATGAGATGTGAAATTTAAAATGCTACTTGAAACATAAATGATGTAAGAAACTAGAACAAAAATGTAGGTTTATCATGTTTGAAATCAGCAGACCAATTTAAACCTATTAAACTATAAATTATTGCATTGAGAATTTGGTTTTATAACATCTTCTAGAACTAAAATGAAGAAATGTAGGCTTAAACATCTAGGGGAAAAATAATTTTAAAATAATAAGTTGGCCCGTTAGCTTTGGAAGTTTTGCGCATTTTTTAAACTCATTTTGAAATTAATTTTTGCTGCTTATGCACTTCATTCTGTTTCCTAAAATCCTACTAAAGAATACGCATAATGAGGTCTTGAAAAATAAAACAGTTGAAAGAAATATGATTAGAAGTTCCTTAAGATGACACAAATGTAAGAAACCATGTGCTAAATTGATGTTTCTCAAAGGTTCAGTTGTTTTGAATATACTTCACTTTAGGATGACAAATACTGAAACCCATAGAATCTCAGTCTAATCCAAGATAACAGTGGCAGCATGTAGGAAGGTAATATCGCAAAACTTCTCTATATCATTACACCTATGTGAAACTTGCCCACCTGTTGCTGGTGTAGGAAGGATGGGTCTCTTGGGCCTAGTCCCACATATCGATTGGCTTGGGATGTGCCTGAGGCTGTGTAGGCTGATTAAGGAAGAACAAAACAGATTGATAAAAATGCCAACCTATCATAACTATCACCCTGTGAAGGTACAGTACAAATATGAGAGATCCAGAGTTATGATTTTGCAATATATAGGATGTGTCTGTGGTATTCCTTTATTTAAAATTTAATAGAATGCAAAAGAAAAATTGGACCAGATTGGGAAAGCCATGTGAAAATTCCTATAAACTTCAATGGAAACTGCACAGGTAAATCACAATGATGTTTCTTTTTAAATAATAGTTGCTCTGGTTTGTGGTTTTATTTTGAAGTGATTAAGTAAGTATTTGAAGGGATCACAAGCCTGATTCTCATTTCCATTACACCAATCTAAGGCACCGGTGAAACCACTGAGATTAGATTACAATGTTTACAGAAAATATTAGTGCTCAGTTATTATACTTACTGCTCTGAAGGCCCATCACAAAACTGTACAAGAACACCACTAACTGGAAGCAAAAGTTCATTTTACTTATGTGGCATAAAATGTGCCTTTACAGGCCTTTGGAAACAGGTTGCAATCTGATTAGTATTTTTATCAGAAGGGAGCTGATTTTTACTGTGCAATGTAATATTAAATATTCAACTCCCCGATGCATCAGGAAACAGCATTTTCCCATGGGGACAATTTCAGAAAGTCTCTCACTGTCTGATACAGATTAAAGAAATGCATTTCTGAGAAGAAAAGGAATTGTAGGTGATGCTGGGATTAGTTACAGGGCATGGATCCTTCATCTATAGGTCACATTCCTTTCTGGTCTCTCGCAAGAATTTCTAAAAGCCATTACCCTCTCATAGCTTTTGGTGGTACTTATGATGCAAGGTAGGTGGTCTGACTACACTTCCCAGTGTGGAGATATCAGCATCACAACCTGGAAACCTGCTCGTAGACAAAGCAAAACTACTAAAATTGAAAAGCCATACACAAGGACACCAGTGAGGGGCTGGACGGGAGGATTTGTTGAATTGGCCCGTTAGTATTAAATTCACAAAGCAAATAAAAGCAAATGAAATCAATTAAATTTAAAAATCAAAAAAAAAGAGAATGTTTTATACAGTAAACAGGCTTTACTGAAAAACTGTCATAAAAATTTATCAGTTATTAGAAGGAGACTATGGTGGAGGCTACAGGGTTCCTCAAATAGTATCAAGGCCTGCTGTTCCTTCTCATTCAAAATAATTTTGCTACTGCACTTCAGAATGAAAAGCAGTGCTAATCAGTCACTATTTTGTTCTTATCAGACTGAATAATAACGATAACTTGTTGGCCAAGCATATGCTTTATATATCTATGTATATATCTTGAACCAATCAATCAGTTATTGCGAATAGTAGAACTAGGCCGTAAAGTACATTTAGTCCTGATTTTTCCATTAAGTTAACATTGGGACTCGGCGTGGCAGGCCTATTCTGACTGATAATACAGTTTATATATACTCATGTACAATTTATCTATTGGTGGGACATGATCCCTCATTATTTGCTGTTTTCTTCATCAACCAGATATGTTCCTTCATTTTTTTTGCTTTTACAGTTACCAAACTAGTTTCAAAAGGCTTTACCAAGCAGGTAAGACTACTGCATTGCTCTGAAAACTATAGTACTGAAGATTCACCATTTATACACTATCTCATTTTCAGAACTGGCACATTCCAGCAGAATTTGTATACAAGGGATTTTTTATTTTTATTTACATTCTGTAGTAACAGATGTTGGATCTTTAGGCAAGTAGTTATTTGCACAGTCCTGTGGAAGCATGAGGAGGTCTTACTTCGAATATCTAAGCAGAGATGTTCTAAGGATAATGGGGAATCTGGTACCCAAGTTCCAAGAAACTGGGTGCCAATTTCATTTGAAAATATAGTCCAATTTTGTCCCATAGTAGTAGGACAATGAACAGATTAGATATGTTTTTCTGTAATAATGAATAATACGTTCAGATTACCAGAAAATATTCCAAAGCAGTTCTGACATTGTATATGTTCTTTTTGACATTTGTACTGGAAACCCCAATCTCATTTGAGACAGCTATTTAGGCCAAGGACAATCACGTCAAACAGGAAGCAGAATGAAAACATGAACACTTGAAGCTATACATTAACTCAGTTTTCTGTTCTGGACCGAAAGTTTAGAGTGATAGCTTCCTGTTTTCTGTTAAGAATTCTTAAAAGGCACAAGAACTGTACCACAGACCACGGGGGAAGATATAGATATACTTTACCACCTCTTACCAGAACCTCTGAGGTACTGAAAGGACAGCTAAAATACTTCCATAAATCTATCTCCATAATTATTTGTTTATACTTAAACAATAGTTTGTCCAAAAGCTACTACTATCCTTTTATAATAAAGGCATAACCAATTTTCTTCCTTTACACCTCAGCCACTTCTATGCATTTGAGTCTGATCTCTGCTTCATAATATAACGGAAAGACTTAAAGTATTAGAACATTTAAGAAACATATAGTTTATGGTCTCTGTTAACAACAGACCAAATCTAGGAACTGGATTCACAGCTCAAGTACTAAACAGACCTAAAGCAAGTAATTTTAATGTAATGGAACCTAAAGAGTTTAGAATCTTTGAAGACTGGTAAAGTTTCCTTCCAAAGTGTATGTTTGTAAGTGGTTCCTATAAATCCTCACCACCCTGATCAATATGGGTAACACGGCCATCTCAAATACAAATAAAAGTTCAATGACACAGAACACAAATACAGAAAGTAGTTAAAAAAGCAACATTCTGCATCACTAAGCACGAGTTTTTGGAATAAATGACCCTATACAGGTGTAATAACACCTGTGCTCTTATTTCCAAAACTGCAATTCCATTGAAGATGATAGGATAAAAATATGGCCCTCGAGTAGTAATAAAGAGCTTTAAATATGAAAGCTGGGAGGAAGGGAAGAGAGAAAAGTGGATCTGCAATCCATTGTTGCAATGACAAGGAATTAAAATTTTCTCTTGCCACATCAGTTGTTTTTTTGTTAAAAACGACACAACCTACACCAAGATGCAATTGTCATAGCTCGGATCCAGTACGTGTTGTAACAAGGCTTGATTTCTGTAGGAAAGCTCATTGAGGAGCAAATCATCCAATCTCTGGAATTCTGTCTGCGGGTCACTGTAAAACCTTGCTGTCTGAGTGTGCTTCTCAATGTCTTAACAATGTCCACCTTAGATGAACCACCACATTTTCTTTTTCTTGAATAGCAGTCAAATATGCAGGCTTTTCCCTTTCATTTTGATTGTCATGTCACAAACTTTGGTTCATGTAACATGATGCATTGGTTGAAATTTGGGGAGGAAAAGTTTGCAGTCATACCATGTTTGCTCTCCATGTGAAATGATGAGCATCCACTTGGTCAAATAGTAGGAAAAGGCGCCTTTTTCTGGCCTCAATTTGAAATCATATCGAATCTTTGATGGACATATTTTGTTTCCTAAAGAAATACTTACTGGTTGCTGTAGGTGAAGATGCCTCACCTTCAGTGGATGTAGTGATGGGTTTAGTATCTGTCATGGTCAGGGTCACAGGTCGCACCGCACTGTGATGGGGAGAGGGTGCCAAAACTGGAGTAAAATGGCCAGGCACTTTCCCTACTACTTGACCACTGCTGTTAGGCTACAAAACAAAATCAAAAGAGTGCTTTGTGAAACATACACATTGCATTTAAGGAACCTACCCACCTATCTTTGGGTTTTCCAGAATGCCCATCACAATAGTATCTGCATGCTGGAATGAAGCATTCTAAAAAAGCTACGAATTTCTATGTGGTATTTTCAGCAAGCAGATCCCTCCTCAGATAGGTAGTACATGCTTTTAAACAGCAGTACTTTTTGGTAAACTTTCTTTCTTTCTGGATGCAGCACGCATCAGATTGTTTCAAAATCTATTTGCTGTTTATGCAGTGGCTGTGAAGTGAACCACAGTAAATCCCACTATAGCAGGATTAAACTGACCAGGCACAGGCCCTAATGTATGAAATATTAAGAGCAAACGAATGATGCAAAACCTCTGTTTTCACATGCCATACCACTCTGGCTTGGAGCAAAACCAAGACTTGCCCAAAGCTGTCCACAGAGATTATGCCGACTGGAAAGCTAACTAATAATTCACATTTAGGACTGGGGATGAGGGTTAGGATACAATCCACTATAATGCATATGTCACAATATTTGGCCAAAAGCCACCTACCTAAAACACAGAAGTATTTAATAATGGGAACTCTGCAAGTCAAGAGCGTAATAAAGACAACTCTTTCATAAATACAAGCGGCAATCTGCATATGACCTGATGCTACAGATCATCATTCTACTTTCTGAATATAGGCATATCTGAATTTGGCAATGTTGACAAGCAAATATGTACGTTTATCCAATGCTTAAACATGCCTTAGACATTCTGCATGATAGTAAATACTCCAATGATAATTAACTTGCAATAAAAATTAGCAAGCAGTAAAAATTTTTCTCAGCTATGGCTGGTTGTGAATGCTCCATTGCTGGTGGTGTTCAAGGCCAGGTTGGACAGAGCCTTGGGTGGCAGGGTTCAGTGGGAGGTGTCCCTGCCAGCAGCAAGGGGGTTGGAACTAGGTGACCTTAAGGTCCTTTCCAACTCTAACTATTCAATGATTCTATGACCCTATGGTAACATTTGTCTTAAACTGATTGAGTGTTCCGTGACTCATAGGTACTTTAAAGTACACCCATGCAAATTAAAAAATACTGGTAATCTTATTATCAGAAGGATCTTGTCAAATTTGAGATAACTCGGACTAAAGAAATGGACTGATAAAGGACACTATTCAAATGATAGAAAGAAAGGTTAAAAGAGGTAAGCATGCCTATGGTAATGAAATAACAACTGGTCCAAGACAATTACTGCAGGTATGTGCAGAATATAAACACACAGAAGAGGAAGGAATTATTTGGAAAGTACAGGAAGTATAAATTCCGGGTAATGGAATGAAATTGCAAGGAGGAAATTTAAAATGAATAGCAGGAGAAACTTCCTGGCAGTATGATCTACCAGACTTTGCAAATGCCCCCAAGGGAGAGTCTTTCTCTTTAGGACATCTAAAACTAAGCTAGAAGAAAACACTAAAAAATGTAAGTGCAAATGGAGACCAATTTTATATTTATAGGAACATTGAGAGTTAGCAGACTATTTCCCTCACTAAAACCACATGCATTCCAACTAAAATTAACAGTAAAAATGTACACTAATGAGAAGTGGCTCACAAAATACTCCACTAAATGAAGAAAAGTCACCCCCTAAATACAAGTATATGTTTCACTAGGTGGGACCAGGGCTGGGGAGAGGAGAGACACAGAATTCCACAAGATCTTGCAAATACAGAAACTTTTTGTTCCTAGCTGCATAAACTGAGAAGTTAATACTAGGCGTTTAGTAACAGGAATAAGGTCAGCTGTCAAAGTTGCTTCAAAATAAGAAAGCAGCATGGATTCAAAGGAATGACAATACATTTGCAAATAACATGATTTCCCCAACTAGCATGCTGCATTAGGTTTTATTAACTAGCTAAAACTTCACTGTTTGATAGAGCTCCCTTATCATGTGTACTTGAAATGACAATGATGCCACAGAATATATACACAACTATTTCTAGAGAATAATGTGGCCTAAATGTTTACTGAGCATCTGCTTTCTTGCTTACATGACGAATGAATGGGTCATAAGTGGGGAACTCAGTAATTACTTAGGTCTTTCCGTAAGAACACAAATTACACCTCTATACTACAGCAAACATTCATATATTAAATATGTGACAGTAAATCCACTTTCTTTGAGATCTATTTCAGCAGTGGTTTAGGGAATTTTACTTTGTAGGATCTATTTCAATGACCTGCCAGCCTCTAAAACCAGGTATCTTGGCAACCAAAAATCTGACTTGACCTGCATTAGAACAAAATGAAAATTTTAACTAACACAAATTCCGAAAATCTCTAAGAAATACATGAAGTAAATTTCCTATAAAAATAAGCCAAGATACTTTAAAACTTAGAGGCCTTTTAAAAATGTTATTGCATATTGTCACATTTCTCCAAGTACCTTCTGACTGCACTTTATGATTTATTTTGCTTTTATTTTTGTATTATCCAATATCTATTCTTTTCCTTTCCCAAGTGCTTTACCTCTGTTCTCACATTTGTAATATAACATTTGATTTGTAATTTTGTAGTAATATCAAAACTAATACAGCACATTTTAGCATGCAAAGTACATATCTATTTGGAGAGTATCCACTTGAATTACAAGTGCAAATATTTATAGCATATCATTTAATACAAATTAATTTTGTCCTTATTTAAAACAAGTTTTAGGTTCTAGTTCTAGTTTTCCCTGAAGAGATTCTTAATGACAAATGCATTACAGGGGAAAAATCAACTGTAATCGTCAACTAGAGCATCAGTATGTCTGTGTGATGCATTCTCAGGGAGATGCTGCCTGAGGCATAAACCTCAAGCAAATTGCATGGAGGCAGCTGTGTTAGATAAACAAGCTGCGCATCTGAAAATGGAAAGAAGCAAACACAATGAAGGTCTGGCAAATTTAGCCCAATTTATGCAGGTGTACATTTTTCTATTGTTGGATTGGAAGCTAATTTGATTTTCAGATCTGTATTACATTTTTTAGCTTTTTAATCCACACCATCTTGAATTGCCACAAATTAATCCATTCATGTGTTCAAAGCCACAGATGAGTTGTATTATCTCTCATAGCTGTAGCGTAACCTGACTCAGAATGTCAGACTGTTAATATTTGTTTGCATGCACTATGCACACTTTCAGTTAATCCTCAGATCTGAAGTCTGAACAGAAAATTATAACAGATATATATATATGCACTGTCTTAAAATCTGGATTCACTGTACTCATTTTCCCTGCTGGGATTTTACTAACATACTTGTAATCAGTAATCAGTGCACCTCCTATCAGACTTCTGTTCATATATTTGCCAAATATTAGCACATTTACACCTTAGGTCTTTAGTTACACTTTAGGAGAGGTTTCTTTCATACAGCTCACTACCTCCAGTATTAACAAAATCTTTCTGATGTCACATTGAAACGGCAACACTAACATCTACAGATGAGATATCCAAGCACAACAGAAATTGGACATGCATATCCAACAGCGAACATAAACTATTAAGTTGCTTAAATCATTAAAGAGGTTCAAATTTACAAGGTATCTCTTTTTTTACAAAATGTTTTTAATTATAATTCTAAATTCTAAATAAAATAATTCAAATTTTCCTTGGGCTCTCAAATACAAAGCATCTTCAAAAAATAAACAACAAAGGTGGAAATCACCTTAATCCTGTGTATGTTCTAGGTAGAGCTACATAGGATACCGTGTTAGGTGCTTCAGAAACGAGTTTCAGGGCTTAGTGAGAATTTAACTATTCCAGCTAACCACTATACTCAGAGAATAATGTATTTGCACCTCAAAACACAGGTTTTTCAATAGAAACTCTGTGTTTCCCAAGGAGGTTTCCCTATTACAGCCAGGTGATCAACCAGTAAGAGCAGTTTAGTTAAAATGGATTCAGTGTGCTTGGAAATATTCTGTCACCTATTTTTTCTAAGCAGTTACAGACCCTTGTAATGGCAAAGTACAGGTACCATGGTGAAAAATATCACTGCAAAAACCTACGGCAGGGTTGTTTTGTGACCATTGATAGAATTAATTTTGTTGATGAAGCTGTAGAAGATAAAGTTCTGCAGTTTGGTCCCCTGCTGACACACCAAATACCTTGTTTTAAGAGTTGTCTACTACCCACACCTATGAACCTGGAGATCATAGCTGATAAATTTAATTGTTGGGTCCATGGTACTGTGCTTTGTTATACCCACAGAAGGTGATGGATGCTTCACAAAATCTACAAAAAGCTACAAGAAACCGGAAGTATCTTCCTTTTTTCTAGCTCTCCCCTCCCTCCACACCCCCTTTTTTTCTTTTTTTTTTTTTTTGTTTTGTAATACAATGCAAACCCAAACTTTTACTTCAGTAGAGCTTTTGCCTAGGGCACACTAATGCTACATCACCTGTGAATATACAATAGCCATGTCAGCTTCCCACTGGAGACAGCTCAGTGGTACAGGAGGTAGTTTCATCAAATGTGCGTAAGACACATCCTCAAGTTATTACCCACTGAGTAAGAGAATACAGTGTCTTTGAGACTGCTAAGCATAAAAGAATGGTATTACTGCCAGCGACACTGTAGAACATACTATATAGCAGTTCCCGTGTTCAAAACTGGTGAGTTCCATAAAACATTTGTTTAACAAGAAGCAAAGCTATGCAAATTTCCTTTTTGCTATTGAACCCTATGGTACCAACAGAAAAACTTTTTTATAGTGTCACTTATCACTTTTCATAAAGACAAGTATCATTAGTTTCCATACCCTTGCAACCTGAGTAACTCATTGCTACAGTACACCTTACACAGACCTCACTGGGAGATGCCACACAAAAGCTTCAGGTGGTGTGATACGCAGCTACCCGTTCATGCGGAATTAGCTTCAGAACGAACATGTTGCCAGTCCTTGGCTGACAACATAACTTCTGTACTTCTTACTGTGAGAAATCAAGGTGTTAACTTCAACCTATAAAGCTCTCAGTCTCACCCATTTGAGAAAGCATTTTTCTCTTGATGCAATGCTGCTGGAACTAAAAGCAACCACAGAGCTTCAGCAACCCATGCTCAGATATCATAAGACATCCTAGGCAAAAAGCCCTGCATCCTGAATCACAGTTTTACCTGTGAGCTCACAAAATATTAATTATTTGTCAACAGGCACAGCACAAGGAAATACCCAGCTTTCCTTGCGTACCTGCCTTAACAACAGGGTAAATCCATGTTACACAAGCATGGAAAAGGAAATCTTTTGTAGATAAATTTCCAGAAGATATCCTTGGGTTAAATGGTATTTTGTGCACTCTGGAGACTTATAACTGTGAATTTTAATAAACTAAACTGAGCAAACTAAATAAAAAAAGTAATCATTTTTGACCGCATTTAAATCTTTAAATGTCTTGTCAGTAGATAGAATTAAGCCAGTGTTCTCTCCCTACCTCCCAATTACAATTAAAACCAGCACATTTCCATATTTAATCTTCAATAGTTTCTTAACTTTACAAGGAAAGACTTGCCCCAAAAGCTGAAATTGTTAAATGTTAACAAATAAAGAAGCTAGCTATGCTAAAGGAACCACATGCATATACATCACTTGTGTTGGCTTATTGTGCTATTATTCTCTCAGGAAACAAGAAATCCTTTGACCAGCCCAAACAGAGACTCAGAAGATTCCCTCCTTGTTGCCAAATGACTGTAGTTACTGTACTGAAGAACAACAAAGCATCTGCCTCATATTCTTAAAGAGTGTGCTTATCTTTCATTGAACAAAAAACTGAATGCCCCATCAATTATGAGAGAAAAATAAGTGGCCTCACCAGCTTCCAGAAGCAGCTGTTCTCAAGCATTTCAGATATTTCCATCTTCAGACAAAGATAAAACCATTAAAAAAATAAAGTGGCCAACATCTCGCATTGCAACAAAGTAAGTTTTAAAAGCTCCAGGAATTTTAGTCAGTATGTGGACAGTGGTTCACTTGCACTGTAGTATCTAACAAGTGTAATCCAGAGAGGAACTTTTTACAAGGGCATGTAGTAACAGGACAAGGGGTACTGGCTTTAAACTGAAACAGGGTAGATTTATATTAGATATTAGGACAAAATTCTTCGTTGTGAGGGTGGTGAGGCACTGGAACAGATTTACCAGAGAAGTTGTGGCTTCCCCATCCCTGACAGTGTTCAAGGCCAGGCTGGATGGAGCTTTGAGCAATCTGGTCTAATGGAAGGTGTCCCTGCCCATAGCAGTGGGGAGCTAGAGCTGGTTCTGACTCTAACCATTCTATGATTCCATGAGTAACAGCTGTCAGTCAAACTGTGGAGACCAGCACCCTATCATAATACAGGTAGGTATATACTCACACATGCAATCACATGCAGTCACATACATGCCTCGCTAAGAAGCGTTCAAGTGTAATAAAAAGGACTCAGCAGAATTACCTAAATCGTGGAAAGTACAGCAGTTCTGAAAACCTTGGGACCTTTTCAGACTATTATCTGAAAGCAGGTCCAGCTCTGTATCTACCAAGGTCCACTTCTGTTCAGTACATTTGTTTATTTATTATCCAGATTGATGCATGAAACAGACAACCATGGCTCTCTTTTGTTTAGGATCATCCATTGTTGGATCATTTTTCATTGCAGCCAAAGGGCCTATCTAAACTTCCTGACTGCTCATCACACATAATTCGGAGTATTTAACATTATGTCAAGGAAATTGCCCACTGCTTCCCATTGTGGAAACCTATGGGAGCTCTATATCTTTAAACTAATTTTACTTAAAGTATTCCATCGAATACCATGACTGTTTCAGTATAATCAGTGCAGCAGTAATGTAATTAATCTCGAAATTGCTGCGGGGAGTACGTGGCATCTCAGTCGCTTGTCGTAACAATCTAAATTAGCGTATTACCAAAAGATGCTAGGGAACAGTTCATTTTAGGTAAATGCCGTCAGGGTATATATCTTTTCTATTTCTAAAGCTGAAATTAAAACTATCATCATAGTTCCTCTTTTGAAATCCAAATGAGTATGTTTTGAGGTGAGGAAAGTATAATTAAATTTCATGTGGTATTCCTACAGATGCAGTTTTGCATTTTATAATAATTAAATTTGCTTGAATAAAAATTCACTTTTTATTTAGAAAAGAAAAACTGGTTTGGCTCGAAGTATACTATTGTATCAGAACAATTCCCTTTTGTCACTGAAACTTCACAGACGGCTGCTTCTTTTTTCCTAAGCAAAAAATTATTCTTGCTGTTTTATTTTTTTTTACACCATCCTTTTAACTGTGCTACTTAGAGATCTTCTGATTGGGCATGCAACTCCTCTAAGGCACAGCATATCTCAGAGGTGAACTTTAAAGAGTTAAATTTAAAAGAGATTCCAATACTAACAGTGCTTGATAATTATGATTCTATGATTCTATAATTCTATACAATAATGGCAAAGAATAGCTGATGTAGATGCCTGAAATCCCATACTTCATGTTTTTTAATTCCATCCCCTCTTCTCAGGAACTGAATCAAACATCAAATGCAATGAAATACATTACCCTAATATAAAGGTTATGAAAGGTGATGAAAATAGTAAATTGAGGCCAGTTCGGCCTGTTACTCCTCATGATGCCAGAACACAAGCATAGGAAGTGTTTTAGTTTGCTGAAAAAAATCAGTAAATTTTTATCTTTTCAGGACTAAAGATTAATATTTCAACCGCAGATAAGGGAAGAGAGTAAGACTCTTGACAGGAAAAGAGTTGAAAGCATTTCTCCTGCTCAGTGAATACACTCCCCAATGTTAAAATCACAAGACTGCACATTTGTCAACAGTCTGAAAGAGAGTCAGATACTTCAATTAGATGTTGTATTTTTTCAGTGATGATCCAAAGGAGAACACAGAACAATCCAGACAGATTATCACCTAATCTGCTCTTTTAATATATATAAGAAATCAAAATCTAAGTAAAACAAGCACTGAATAATTAAAGAAATGCATAACAGTAAGGGCCTGATTTTAATTTGCATAATTTTTCCCTTAATAGTGCCTAATTAAGACATCAGCTTAAAAAAAAAAAAAAAAAAATCCAACAGAACTCTAAGATTTTCCGCACTGAATTACCGTTAAGGACTTTTAATGGATGTCTTAATTAGACTTTGTTATTCATGGAAATTTTACACAAATTAAAATCAGGTCCTGCATGCAACATTCCCAGCTGAGTCTCAGTAAAAACGCTATATGGGACTAAAAGACTTTTAATCCATGCACAGATAGCAATTTGAATTCTAAAGCTAACATACTGCATTTTCACTTTTTGGTTTAATTTGCATTAATATTATAATCAACAAAAAAACCACCGGATTTTTCGCTTCAAAGTAAATTTTGATTTTATGGACATGCTTTTTTTTTAAAAAAAAAAAAAAAGTAAAAAGTCATGTAGCTGGACAAGAGCAATGGGCCATGGGGACAATAACCACAGTGACCTTCTGGGCATCCCAGAGGAGCTGTACCTGTTATTCAACGTAGAAAGTTTAATTCAGTCTCAAATTTTATTGCTGCTTTGCCCCAAGCACATGCTGAAAAGACAGTCACCATTGGTGAAAAACAAAATAAATGAAAGCACAAAATAAAATACTGTCACAGCAACCCTATGTCTTACCCCTGTTAAGGCAGTCCTTCCAAAGGAAGATAACTCTTCAGAACACGACAACCTGACCATTTAAAAAACATACTACAGCACAAGCTACAGGGCTTCACAAAAGCCTTTTGGACAAAGCATCAAAAATAAAAAACAGTCTAAGCAACAAAGATTACATTAAACTGATACTGGAAATATTCCAAGTATTGACAGACCAAGTCTTAACTGCAGTTTATCCTATAGTGCGGATCACATGCTAATGTGCTGAGGCTATCATGGAAAGCAGTTTTACCGACAGTCCTTCAAAGCTACTTTGCTAATGAAAACCATGTTAATTTCCCATATCAGACACAAATCTGAATTGGTGTAGCAGCCGTTACTGCATGTTCTTTACAAAAGGAAGTAAAAACAATTTTGCGGGCCTGTGCTGTACAGTAATGTCTTTGGATCTGTGCAATGTCAGGTGCCTACAATACAGGGCAAGCATTACCTTGCCAGAGTTTACTTTCACCGTCAGTCTATATATGTACCTGCATGCCCGTGCATGTGCATGGGTACGCATGTGTGTATCAGTGCACTCCTTGCTCATTTCTGCAGTAGGAGCTTTGTTTCTGGCAGCCATTCAGGGGCAGAGAGGTGCCCAGCCTGCAGGAGGGGTGAGGGACTAGGACTTGCCCGGTTAGTGCTGCTGGATCATTCAGTACAAGTAATTTTCTGACAGAATAAGACTGTTCTGACAGAGAAACAATGAGTGGATATGCCCTTTATTCAACGATGCTGAACAAGAAGTTGCTGGATTGCTTCTATGCCAGACCCCAGCTTGTGAGACACTGGTCTAGATGCCCTGGAAGACACACATTCCTCACAGGATTTCTTTTGGAGGGTTCACATCGTTTTACAGTACCTGGCTAGTCTGCGGGCTGGACGGGTCGTAAGAAGGTACATAATTCTTCAGAGTATCCTGAGGATTCAGGTGGGGAGGATATCTGATCGTTGGATGAGAGAAGTAGCTAGATGGGGCAGGAGGGAGAATAGCTTGTGCTGGAAATGGCAATGGTGAAGGTGGAGGTGGAGTTCTAGTTGAGATGACTGGAGAAGATAAAATAAAATTAAAATTACTTCGCATCTTGTTTCTTCTAAAATTCTTCACCTCTGTGTTACAGCAAGAAAAATAAAAAGTCAGTTATAAATCAGTTCACTGCATTCATGCTTCATGGCATCTTTACAGAAAAACTTACTTGTCCTTCCCTCACATCATCCCAGGCAATGCAAAGTGCTACTATTTCAAATTCATACATAGTGTATCTTGGTTCAATTTCGTGGGTTATGCCATCAAATATTTTCATTTTTCTTTGGTAATCATTCTCCATCACAAAAGATATTTCAATTATACATTTTTCCCATCTACAGCCCAAATAAACAAAACAAATATTTTACTCAGTATGTAAAACCTACACTTTATCCACAGCACTCCAAAAGAGAAGAGTCAACAAGTCCTAAGAAACAGTTAGCAATTCCTCCCTTCATTGCACTTTCTGCCTCTTATGCCAACAGTGTAATAACTACTCATCAATAATACCAATAATATTAGCTCACCTTTGTTGAAAATGCCAATGAATATTAAACTTCAGGGCCTGGGAAACCAATCCATCCAATAAGAATAACAGTGACAAACAAAATAGTTTCTACCCTATACATACTTTTCTTAGCATTCTCTTTCTTCCCAGCCCCTACAAACACACATTTCTCTACCTATAGACTATATATAACATCTAAACCACCAGAAATGTTTCCTCAGTGAAATAAATGTGCATCATGTCCTGCTGCTGCTCAGTCGCCCACCTGGAAGTGGAGAGTGTTCTTCTGACACATTACACAGCCACCTGCTCTTCATTCTGACTACAAACCTAGAGGGCATCTACTTGGCAACATATTAAAAAGGAGGTACTGAGCTCAATGGAGAAAAGACAACAGTGTTTTCATTTTCATTAGTGGGAGGGTACAAAATCAGGTCTGTGTAAGTTACAAGCCAAGTATTTTATAAACTGCTAATGGTTCTGTTCTGTATCAGCAAGAGCACATCAAAACTGCTCTTCGGTAACATCTTTCATATATTTGGGGTTTTTTTTCTCAGCTTAATTTTCAAATTACTTGCTATTTTTGAGCTGGGACCAAGTCATAGTTTTCCCAAGAAAAATCAACAATACGAATGTTCCAAAACTGCTGTACCCAGTAATCAAAACCCTGCAAATCTCAAAACCATTGCTCACTGAAGAGTGAATAACAGAAGAGGCTACATGGTAGAAATCATGTTTCCTAGCAAGCAAATATCTCATCTATAAATCAGGTTATGACTGTCACTCAAACACATATATCTAAAAATTATAAACTAAATCAAATATAAATATCTACTCATAAGTATATGGCCAAAAATAATTACAGAAACTTCTTTTGTGACCAGCTCATTTTAATCACAGCCCCACCAGTTCAGTTTAATCATAAAACATTAGTTACTGCTCTGATATGTGGGAGCTCTGCAAAGCAAACATAAGTGAACAGAAATCTATCCCTTCCATTTCACTCATTATCTCTCATGTGCTTGAGTAGTTGCTAATACTGGACACCTTACAGAGGCCAGAATTATTGCAGGCTCACATAACATGAACTAAGCAAATGTTACGGGGAAAATAGCCCTTACAAAGGAACTGTGTAAAGAAGAAGTTGTTAAATTAGTTTTACTCCTTTAACCAAAAAATTATTCCCTTCATATTCAGTTTATATGGAGATGGAATAAGCTGCTGAGGGAGACTTTTGAGGAGTGTGGTCTCATCTGAAAAGTCAGGATAACTCTTACCTCTAAAATTAAACAGACCATGATGCTGGAATTTTCCTGTCATTCCTGATAAATCCTCACTATAACATGCATTCCATCACATTTCAAGTGTCTCCTCCACACTTTAAGTGACGTTTTACTATGGATTTATTATGGATTTCAGAAAACATGTTGAAAAACATTTACCAGGACTGTGCTCCTTTAGACAGAGCATTCAGAAGAAGCACTGGTATTTCCTTGTGTCACATAGTGACCATGGTTGTGACTTCTCTTTCTGTATTAAATCCTACCTATTCTGGTATTTAAACTCAACAGTTGCAGCAACATTAATAAAAAAGGATGTAGATAGAAAGAGGAAACACGGGGAGGATTCTTCCTCTGTCAGCTTCCTCATGCAGTCTACAGCTCATTTTATTCACTGGTTAATCCTAAATCCTCTCCAGTGATTTGCAGCAGTCACGACTACCTGAACTGGGTTTAATGAGTATTCCTGAAAGTATATTCCAACTTCTTCCATTTCTACTCTTACCAGTGTTACAAGCAGAACTAAGTCTCTAAGAAAGTCTTCAAAAATGCATCACAATCTGATTTACAAAAGCATAACAGACCAAATGAATAGGGAGGTATTTCTTCCTCCTCCATAACCCTCACCACTGTGCGCAACTCCTGGAAGTCCTGGATGGTGATGCTGGGGAAAAGTGCTCAGTCTTGGTGAAGAATCCTGGGGAGAAGTGGGACTAAACAAAGGCTT
The DNA here is from genome assembly GCA_030323915.1 of Brotogeris chrysoptera. Lineage (NCBI taxonomy): Eukaryota > Metazoa > Chordata > Aves > Psittaciformes > Psittacidae > Brotogeris > Brotogeris chrysoptera. The sequence goes on along the minus strand of JARCZZ010002627.1, from coordinate 6,267 downwards.
TTCAGGTTTCTTCATTGTAGGAGAAGACATATCTGCAACAGAAAAAAATGGAACAGTGGCATTAGCTTAGAAGCCTGTCTCAGGATTCATCATTTTGCAAACCAAAGATACCTTTTTTTCACTGTTCCTGCATAAACATTACTGGTGAATCAACTCCCGTATGACCAATAAACTAATTTTTAACTATTGCTTTCAAACTTGAGTATGAATAATAATCCCATAACTGGTCTTCATCCTGCAAAACAGAAACTACATTCCTTTCATTCCAGACAAGCCAAACATTAAAGAAACGCATGTCTTCAGAACCTCCCTAGGCACTTCTCAGCTCCCCAGAACATCACTAAATCATCTGCTCCTTCAACAGCCACATAATCTTTATTGCACTTTTTTAATGGAACACCTACATTCAGGTGTGTAGGGTAACAGCCATACGCATGCTGGTTTATGGTATTTATTACTTTGTTATTCAAACCTATCCCTTGCCCTTCCCAAAACCATAATGAAACTATGTAACTTCCCTAAGAATAAAGGTTACTTCAACTTCTCTATCACATTTTTCCCAGGTCTAAAGTAAGGTATTCCTACTGTTCCTTCTAGTTTCCCCATCAAAAAACCCCTTCTCTTTAGAGTTCACTGTGTGAAGATAACACACTAGTAGGGAAAAATGTATGATTCCTACCATGCAGGGTTACTGATATTGCATAAAGCAAAAGGTCTGGATTATTCCTGAAAGTTTAAACTAATTACATATTTGTTGGACATTGCACCAAATGATTTCAAAGTATAATATTTTATAGGATGCCCATCAATATCCTAAGTAGGTTCCATTTCAAATCAAAGGGACCAAATTCATGTTTAAAGCAAAGGTAATTTCTTAAGTACTTTACTGGACTGGGGCCATGTTGCAGCTGACTTTCCTACACAGACTACGTCAGCCCTTGAAGCAATTTTGGGACTTTCAATATTAGCACACCATATTGTGCTGAGTGGACATAAACTTGGAAGGCAAAGACAGGCTTCCAAAATGAAAGCACCTTACTGAGACCAAATTGGACCACTGCTTTCTGAACTGGATGGACATTAAGAGTGGGTTTTCATCACGAAAGCCATACTTGGAGCAGGAAGAATCAAATCACGAGACCAGTTGCCTGCTCTGCCCCATCCCATTGTCAAGCCCTGCACAGGCACAAGGCATCAGACCCAAAACGGACTCTGACAGTGTCCCTCTGCCATACCCCTGCGATTGCCCTGCTCCCCTCTGGTCCTCAGTATAAGTCTGATTTTCCAGAATCAAGGTTCACTTCTTCAAGAAGGCTGCTGAGAAAGGCTTTTATTCATCAGAACATTAAGCAAGATCAAGGAATTGCTTTACAATACAGCAATTCAGTACTATTTCAGCTTTAACAGACGTAACAAAGGTTATAGCATGATTTTTATTATTCTGACATATTGCAATTTTATATTGTTATCAAAAACACTTAATGCTGACAGAGGCACATCCAGCTCTCTTAAAATTTTTGGTAAATAAATTGTTGAGAAAGAAAACAGAGCAATATTTTGTTTCTTTGAATTTATCTGCAGGTAGCAAAGACACAGTTGCCAAAGGGTTAGTTTTGTTGAATACATTCTACTAAGCTAAGACATAATCTTTTAAATTGTAAGACTGGGGGGTTTAAAATTGATTTTTTGCATAGACAATGATAGGATAGAATACTGATTCTGGAATGATTTTCAAATATTTCAGTATGTTTTATTTTCTTCTGAAATGACAGCCCTAGCTTCTTCATGTAAGATCCTAGTTCCATCAGAGCAAGAAAACTCTCACACCTCCACAACAGATGCAAGGTTTTATAAAAGCCTGGGACAAAATTAACCAACTATTGTCTTTATATTGTGGTTCTGTGCATGCACAGTCTCTGTTTCTGCAGGAACACTGCAATGTTACAGTTGAAGAAAAAAGAAAAAAAAAAAGAAAAAGAGAAGTGTGTCTAATAGCTTTCGGACACAGCCTCCCACTACAGCACTGTGGTCTTTAGCAGCTGTCACGGAACTTAATCAGTGACCAAATAGCTTGTTCACCCTACCACATATAAGCAATGACAAAAGAGAGAATGTACAGTTTAATTTTATTTCGAGCTAGAAATACTGTGCTTAAGTCTCCCTAAGGAAAACCTTTTCCTCATGTAAAGCTCATACTCAACAGAAGAACTCATGAAAGAAAGAGCTGCTAGCTCCTGAAGGTCTGTATGCATCAGCAGCTCTGATTTCTGGAATGCAACAGGGATTTAATTTGTTTGGTGACTGTTACTTCATTAAATAAGCAAAAGTTGTTTTGCTTTTCAAAATCAAAATATTTTAGTTGCTTGAAAGAAGTATGCTATATGAAGTGCAATGTAATCAGATTATCCATTAACCCTTCAGTGGCACCACTAATTTGGAAAGAATCTACTGAAAAGGAGTTTGGTGAGTATGATAACCCTCTCATTTGCTTTAAAAATGCGCAATTTATTCCTGCTCCTACTTTATGGAAGTAAGATTTGTACTTAGTATGTAGAAAACGGACAGCACAAATTATGAAGCAAATGCAATTTACTTGTCATATAGAAGACTTTCTAGGTGAATGCAACTGGTAGTCAGGAATAGAAAATCCATCCCTGCCATAAAAATACTTGTGATCCACCTAAACAGCAACTTCAATGTATACTATGCAGCACACTAAAATTAAATACTTTCAGAAGAAGTCTTGTTATACATAACATAGGAAACTGCAAAGAATAATGGCTGAAGTACAGGCAGCAGATTCTTTGTTAAAACAACACACTTTGCATTGAGAAGTAATTCAGATAGCCCCATCCCCCCACAGCCTCCACGCCCCTCCCCATGTGTGCGTGGCCGTCATAACAGAGCATTCATGCTCCTGTCACTGCCAAATAACAGATGCAGCAGTCGGGAGACAGAACAATAACTGTTTGTATAGGTTAGGAAGAAAGGCTGCAGCCATCTCTTTCTTGATCAAGAGAGTAGGCTTAAGAGTTTTAACAGGAAAACACACAAGTTACATTTCTTTGAAGAGTTACCAGTTACAAAAAAAAAAAAAAGTGGAAAAAAGGAAACAAATGCAATGCACTTTTTCACTGCCTATAATTTTGCTCACAAGAAACAGCGCCTTTAAATAAAGCAGAATGAGTTAAAGTGACAGTGAGACCCTATATGATTTTACTAGAAGTTTCTATATAATAGAGAACATACACTTTTCTTATTTTAAAACATCTTACTTTTTCCACATCAGGAGAAATAATCCAGTAACTACATAGAGCTTAGTTATATACTGATAATTACATATTGGGTGACAAACAGAGGTCACAAAAACAGGCCACTTGCTCTTTAGTCTGTGTCAAAGTTTCAGGAATGAGAGTCCAATTCTTATTACTTTGCAAATGAAAATAAAACTGCTTTAAGGGTGATTTATTTTCAACCTTTCAAAAAAAATGCTAAGTACAGATCAAAAGCGGAAAGATGCCAAAAGCACTTAGACAAAATTATCAGAAGGTCAATGTTGATCAGACACGGTGTCCTGTCCTGCTGACAATTTTCTTCAAATATGGAAAAAGGTTTGGGTTTTTTTTAATTCACAGTGCTGCTCCAAATCACTCTTGCCTGTATCTGTATTCTCATATTACCGTGCAGATACAGATGTATGCACCCAAACAGGTGGCATGATATACATTTTAAAGCATCACATCAAAGAAGAAAGGGTTTATGCAAATAAAAAGAGTTAGATCATCTGCCTATACAGGAAGACAGAAGAGCCGCTGTGAAGCACAGCGCATGTAGCCTGTTCATCAGCAGCTTGCACAAATGGTGCTCCAGATGTATAGCTGTTTAAGACAGCCCAAGGCAACAATTTTGATCAATTCTAATGTGGTAAAATGCTGCAGGGAAAGTGTGCAGAAACGTGTTTACATCAGCCCTTAATTAAACTGTTGTTCACTTCCAAAGAACCTTAGGAAACACTAATGAGACATGAGTTTTGGCAATTTCCTTATCAAAGCAAAGACCCCTCTTCTTCAGCCTGAAGCAGCTTGTCATCCAGGCAGTTCCCTGGATGAATGTCACCTTGGCATACCACTCAGCAAGCCACCTGTTAGCAGAACTTGGCTAGAATCGAGCAGTGATCCAGGGCAAGTTCACACATCCTCCTGCCTGCATCTGGACACATGATCTGCTTTTCTGCTCACCACCACAACATGGCAGTTTCTCTTCCTTCCTCATGAGACATGCATATGAGCAGAGTAAGAAGAAATCATAAACAAATATTATATCTCTTTTAATGCAATTTATTATTTACCTCTTCTTATTAGTAGTTTTTCTATTATTTTAACAAGTCTTTCTTTACAAGGTATACTCCTGCAGACAACAATCTGTAAAGATTCATTCAGAAGTCATTAGTGTAGTATCACCTCCAAGATAAAACAATGTTCAGCTTAGTGTATATATAACCTCTGTGAAAGCAGAAAAGCTATGGAGTCCATAGCACCTCCAGCAATCTGTAAGAGGCATCCTTTCATGTTACAGTTTTAAATAATCAGGTCTTTTCCCAGAAACAGTACCTAGTGTAACCTGGTGGCAGGATATATGTGACATACGTCACATCCATCTGTGCCTCACTTTCCACTGCCTCAAACACAACTGGTAGGTATGCTTGCGTGAAGCACATGTGAAAAGTTCAGTAAAATTTTAAATTCACATTGGATAGCTGTATGATGATGATGAATTGCGGCAAATACCACTGTGCTCAGGAGAACCAGCTTTGTTTTACACCTCTGCATGTTATGAATGAGCAGAACCACTGTGGACAGGCAGAGCCAGCACACTAATTTTCAGATGTGTTCAGTCCAATTTCCTTCACCCATGTAAACATCCTGTATTTCTCAGTTGTAGGTCTTAATAGGGCACCTAACACTGAACAGTGATAGCTGTGTGGCTCTAAAGCACAATCACCTCTCATTTGTAAGAAAAATGGTTTGTTCTGTCTGTCCTAGAGACTTGAAACTGGGGCTGGGTGGAAACCAAGAATACTGAAAATCAAAACATTTTAATTTATTTATCTTCTTCACAAAAAATAAATGGTGACATAATTTTGTGAATAAATAGGAGAGAGAGATGTGCCTGAACAGCCTAGTTTTTGAGATACTTGGTGCCTAGAAAAGAGAAGAACTTGCTAGAATTTCTGATCAATATCAGGCAGAGATCAGGCTTTGCATCTAGCAAAAGTAAAGATTCTAAGAGGGGAACGAGACTAGAATTTCTTCCAAAGCCATTTTCAGTATTGCAAGCTGCTGAGCAAAATACTATATCACAATTCAGCAAAACAAGAGTACATTTATTACAATAACAACTGAATTATTTTCTTGATCATTTTCTGTTAATCTTTTCTAATAAATTACACTATTTTTTGCAATCACAAGATGGTCGAATTTCAGATCCTCAAGACAGTGAGAAGAGCGTGCAGCAAGCTCACTGCCCTGGACTTCAAGAGAACAGACGTTGGAATCTTCAGGAACCTGCTTAGTAAGGTTTCATGGGATATAGCCCTAGAGGGCAGGGGGGCCCAAGACCGTTGGTTGATATTCAAGGATCACCTGCTGCAAGCCCAGGAGTGCTGCATCCCAACGAGAAGGAAGTGCAGCAGAAGGGCCAGGAGACCTCCTTGGATGGATAAGGAGCTGATGAGGAAAAGTCATAGAAAAAAGGAGGCTTATAAAAGAAGCAATGACAATTGGCCCAGGAAGAATACAGGGATGCTGTCCGGCAAGCTAGGGACCAGGTTAGGAAAGCTAAGGCCCACATAAAATTAAACTAGGCTAGGGATGTTAAAGATAACAGGAAGGGATTCTATAGGTACATACTGAATAAAAGACAGATGAGGGACAATGTGGGCCCTCTCCAGAAGCTATCAGGAGAACTGGCTACCCTGGATTTGGAGAAGGCTAAGATTCTTAATGAGTTCTTTGCCTCAGTCTTCACTGGCAAACGCCCTGACCACACCACCCAAGTCTTGGAAGGCAGATGCAGGGACAGTGAGAATGAAGATCCTAGGGCCATTGTAGGAGAGGATCTGGTTTGAGACCATCTTTAGAAACTGAACATACACAAGTCCATGGAACCTGATGAAATGCATCTGCGGGTGCTGAAGGAGCTGGCAAATGAAGTTGCTAAGACACTGTCCATCATATATAACCCCCATTTTCAAGAAGGGGAAAATGG
>JARCZZ010002626.1:0-10115 GCA_030323915.1 Brotogeris chrysoptera | reverse complement strand
ACTGCACAGCTCCTAGTGCTCCCTACTGCACAGCTCCTAGTGCTCACTACTGCACAGCTCCTAGTGCTCACTACTGCGTGGCTCCTCACAGGAGCTGCAGAGGCACTGGGGGAGTCAGGGAATGCGTAACAAATTTCAGTGAGAGTTCTCTCAAGCAGATTTCCCTGCAGGAAGCCAGGATCCTAAGTGTCAGAAAAAGCAGAACAGTTCTTTCAGCAGCAAACCTGCTTTGCTTAAAGAAACACTAAAAATAAGCAAAAAAATTGGTGATTTGTTCCTCTGCAAACCATTGCTGTTTGGATTGGAATGCATAGGGGCGAATTGAAGTCCACAGCCTTTATACTAAAAAATCCTTCAGTGTTCAGCTGTCAAACAAGGCACAGGCCACGAAGCAGTTTCTTTTCTGGGGCACAGGGAATCTGGATCTAAAAACTTAGTGCTTAAATTTGGCCTAACAGGAAAATGGAAAATGCTGAGTAAGACCCCATCATTTGCTCAGCTCCCTCCATGTAACCAGTTTGAGACTATGAACTTCTTGCAGGGGAAATAACGCAGCCTGGGAGCCCTGGCAAGGCTGGTGTGTCCCTTAGTTCTCCCTAAACCAAAGCGATGGCCTCCTACAAACCTCCTTCTCTGCCACCCCACCCTTATCTGTCACTTGCCCCTAGCAAACACGCATGCACACAGAAACAAACAGCTCTCGTCCCAGAAGCTCTGTCTACAGGGTTTAGAAAGACATCTCAAGAGAAAAGACGAGGGAGTTGTTCATGAGCCTCTCACCTGGCCGGGTTTCATGAGAGCTTCCTGAGCAATGCCCGAAATTACCGACATCCAACAGAAATGCTACTTTCTCATGTTTATTCCTGTAAACTACAAACATAAGAAATGCTGAATCATAGAGAATAGAAACTTTGTGAAGAAAAAACACACGCAACATAAACAAACCCTCATTTCAAGCTTCCTCCCTCACTTTTTCTTCCTCCCTCCCACTTTTGCCAAAGATTGGTCATGGTTTGGATAGCACATCTTGCTCTACACATCCAGAACAGCAAGAAGTGCAAAAAACTCAGCACAAACACCTCCTCCCCAAACAACACCCAAGCGGCAGCTAAAGCAAGTGATTAGAGGACATAAAATGAGCCAACAAGAACTGGCTTAAAGCTTCAGCTCTGCTCTTTGCTGGGTTTCTCTTGGGGGCTTTGCTTTTTGTTTTCGGTTGGGTTTATTTTTTCCTTTCTCTGAGTCACAGAGAAAGCCAAAAGAGCAACAAAAATCCTGATCCCAGATCCCAGCATTGAGCCAGATTCAGCTAGAATTCCAACCCTGCACTTAATCTCTCTTTAAACATGCCTTCAAAATAAAACAAGCTACTTTCTTTAACCTAGTCATAAAGTTTATTAAAATTGTTCATTAATGCTTCAAATGTAGCAAGAATGCATAGATCCCAAAATATACATATGTATTTTCTTATAGAAATAGATTATTCTTTATAATAAAAAAAAAACTGTAGGAACATCTTTAACAGATTACTCAATTCATGACTGACAGTTACACGAGATTGCATCATGTACACAGCATTCCCAGCCATGCTTAAAGGATTGCATCACTTTGCCCTTGCTCTCCTCTCGCTCTTTTAAATAACCCCAGCGCCCAGCAGCCTGCAGAGCCCGTCCGGGACCGGGGCACCGGGACCCCGGGACCGGGGCCCCTCCGCTCCGCGCCGCCCCTCTGATAGCCCCCGGGAGATCCCCGCGCGGCGGCGGAGCCTTCCGCCAACGTGTAAATAAAGACCAAAAAAACCACAAGAACAAACCAACATAAAAACCATTAAAAAACAGCCCCCGGGCTCGCCCCCAGCCCGGCGGAGCGGAGCGGGGCCAGAAGCCGGCGGCTCCGCTAGCCCCGCGGCCCGGCCGGGGGTCAGCAGCGAGGCGAGGAGGCGAGCAGGGGCTCGGGCAGCTGTTTGAACAAGTTCCTGAGGGTGCTGAGCTCCCGGGAGAGCTGCTCCACCTTCTTCTGCAGCCGCTCGTTCTCGGCCGTCAGTTCCAAGACTTTGTGCTGCGTCTCCAGATTGCGCATTTTCGCTTTGTCGCGGCTCTTGCGCACCGCGATGTTGTTCCTCTCCCGGCGGAGCTTGTACTCGTCGCTGTGCTTGTCCACGCACTTCTTGGGCTTGTTCTTGCCCGCCGCGGGGCCGGAGTAGCCCCCGGCGGCGGCTGCGGCGGCGGACTTGGAGGACTCGGAGGGATTTGGGGTGCCGGGGGGGCTGGAGGAGGACGAGGTGGACAGGTTCCCGCTGCTGCCGCTCGGCACCGACTGGTAACCCAGGTAGGAGCGCACGGTGCTGCCGTAGGGTGAGGACATGCCCCCCGGTCCCGGCCCGGCTCCCCCTTCTTCCTTACGGGGCCCTTTGCAAGAGTCCAGGGTCTCGAAGACCGGCTCCACCTTGGTCTCCACGATCTGGGGCGGGAAGCAGCCCGGCAGCCCCCCCGGTTTGTGGCTCTGGCTGGCGCAGGGGTGGCTGTGCCGGGCGAGGCTGATGTAGGTGTAGTCGGGTTTCTTGCTCCCGCCGCTGCCTTTATAGTCCTCGGCGAAGAGATCGGAAAGGAAATCTTGGCCGGCGCCGCTGCTGCAGGGAGGCTCAAAGTTGCCCCCTGCTGCTGCTGCTGCTGCTGCGGCGGCGGGAGGCGGCTGCGCCGGCGGCTGCGATGCCAGGGGGTCCAGGTAGGGGCTGAAGTCGATGGCTCTCTCGTGGTCCCCTACGGTGAGCTCGGTCATGGAGCGGCCCCCGGCCGCCCGCGGGTGCAGCTTGTTGAGCGCAGCCAGACAGTCCGCCTCGTAATAGAAATTAGCCACTTCCATGGATTTAAAGGCGGGCGGCTGGATGGGGAGGCATGCTGCGTCCCAGGCCACCAGGCGTTGCATGAAAGCAAAGGGGGATGCGGGGAGGAGGACAGGACGCGGGGGGCCCCCCCGGCAGAGGGTCAGGCTGCCGCCGTCGGGGTTGGGGCTGTATGGGGGGGCTCCGGACTCGGCCTCAGCCTCCGGCGCTGGGCACGGCCCCGGGCTGCGCTGCCCACCGGGGCTGGGTCAGGTCCTGCGGCGCGGCGGGGCTTCACCGCTCCGGGAGCTGCGGCGGGAGCTGGCGCGTCTCCTCCAGACCATCTGGTTCTGGGTCCCGTGTCCTAAAGTCTCTGACTTAGGAAAGTTCCTTTCCCCGGTTATTTATAGGGGCGGTGGATCCCATAGCAACAGGCGCGTCACCGCCTGGCCGCCTGCCACGCTGCACGCTCTGTAACTGCCGGCCCCGGCCCCGGCCGCGGCCCCGGAGGAGGCTCCCGGGGCGGGTGTGCCGGTGCGGGGCCCGCCGAGCGGCCGCGCTGCGGACGGGGCTTCGCTGTGGAGCGGGGCAGGGGGGACCCGGGGCGGCCGGAGCGGGGAGCCGGGGGACACGCGCACGCGTGTGTCGGGACGGTGCCGCCGGCTCCGTGCCCGCGGGGGCTCCGTCCTTCGCGCCCGTGAGCGGGCTGGGGGCTGGCGGCGCTGCCGAGGTGGGTGCAGGTCCCGGCTGCGCCCGTGTTCCCTTGGGAAATAGAGGGAAAGAGGGATTTTCCGCAACCCCTTAGGTGAGGCAGGGGAAAGGCTGCAAACAGACAGATCCCGTTATTCTCCGTCCCGTGCTTGCCTGAGTTAATCCCAGGAGCAGTGAGCGCCATCCATCTCAATGGGCACAGAGAGTAGCAAAGAGGGGTCGGAGCAGGGCACGGGGCTGCCGCAGGCCTCCTGCACGCCAGCAGCAAAAGAGTCGAGCCAACCCAGAGCTCCCTTTGCCATCTCTTTGTGCAGGGATGGTGGCCTTAAAGTTTGCCTTGGCATATTTGCTTTGCATGATATGGTGCAACTGTCAGGGTACACGAGCGATAGGGAATCAAAGGGGACTGACTGTGTCCCACACGGTTCAGAAGGAAAGTGAGATACGTGCATAGAAACATGGAATTCAAATGTTTTTAGAATCGTGGGTTAAGTTTGGGAAGGAAGACTGAATCTTGATGTCCGTTTTAATTAAAGACACCCACCTTGGGAATCAAACTTATATTTTCACTCTCTTACTCCCACATTTACCTGTCTACAAGCTGGTGATTCATCCCCAGAATAAAGGACATTAATTTAAAACAAAACATATAATTAAAGGAAGTAGGAGTGTCCTTCGCCTCAGTAAAGAAGACCCAGCACTGCAGGGAAAATGACATTGCCTCTTAGAATAATGTGAAGCAATCCTGCGGTGTGGGAAATATTGTAACGTTAAGCCAGAGGAACAGGTATTGCATTATACAATTCAAACAGTCAACTGTTCATAATGTCCAAACCTCAGAACTTTGAAAAGAGGAAGAATTCAAGAATCGGGCAGTGATCATCAGACTTCTTCTCACTTTAGTTTTTAATTTGCTTTTTCTTTCCATGTTTTTAAAAGATTTCTTTCCATAGCAGAAGTACCCTAACAGGTTTTCAGGCTGCAAATAGTTCTAGTTCCATCTTTATCTACCAGGTTAATCTTTGGTGAATGCACCAGAGATTAAATTGGAGCTGGGCCTGGCCAGAGCGCTGGGTCTGGAGGTTGGAGTTGGAGCCCATACCTTCATAAATACAAACATCTGTATTGGGTGCAAATACTGGCAAGTCGCAGTGAGCCAGGGCTTGTTCTTCTGGCTGTTTACTCCCTCATTCTGCGCCTTTATCCTGCATTCTTATCTGGCAGTTACCTCCAGCTGCTGCCCCAACTGGCCCTTGTAACCGAGCTCTTGAAAGTTGGCCTCATGTGCTTCCTACCTCCCAGACACCTCAGGGACCCAGAGCAGGAGGTCTCCTGCTGTGGTGATTCCTTGCTCAGCATTACCTGACAGGTCTCCAGCTCACCACTGCTGTTGGATAAAGCTGAGCACTAAAACTGGTTGGTGACTTTCCTGGGCAGGAGATCTCAGTTTGCCCTCTTCAGGGTTCTGCCCTATCTTCCCCTGCTCTGCAGCAGAGGTGTACTGCCTGGGCTGATCTTCCCTAACAAAATACAATGTCTGTGCAACTGTCATGTGAAATAGATTATATCAGGGATGGTGTGGCCCACACCTCGCTTCCAGGCCAGAGCTGAGTAATCCTGTAGTCACTGAGATCACACGTCAGCCGGGGCGGTAATTGAGGTTGGATGCCCAGCTTGTCCCCTCCTTGCCTTCTCCCCCCTCACCTCCCTGCTGTACCCGGATCTCTTTAAACTTCCTCCAGCTCACCTCAAACCCCAGCATCCACTCTCATGGAGCCAACGTCTGTTCTCAGCTTCTCATGGGAACCTTGTCGGCGGCTCTAACCGCTTATCCAAAACCCTGGCATTCGGCAAGCAGGTTCTGAGCTAACTCTGGTCTCTCATAAATTGTTTCTGCACTTGTCATAACAAATGCATGGCCAGAAATGGGTTTTTTGGAATGGGAACAGGTGCAGAGAGAGGCTCGCACCGTGAGGGTTGAGGGGAGGCCTGGGCACGCTGAGCTCTGTCCCTTGGCCTGGCCACATGTGCAGAGGCTGCTAGCAGTCGTCCTGGAAAACTCCTCAGAGAGATGCTTTAGATAGGAGAATTGATGCAGAGATTCCCGGTGAAGGGATCCAGGCACGGCTGTGAAAAGCCCAAGGGCAGCAGGTTTGCTCTGTCTCCCAGCAGAGTAATTTTGAACAGGAAGGCAGCACTTATGTGAAAGCACCTTCTTCCTAGAGATTCCATGATTTCTTTTCTTCGGAACTAGTCAGCTGAGGAAGGAGACAGCGTAACTCACAAATCACTTAATAAGAACATAAATCATATTTGAGCAGAGAAAAATCTGATGCAATAGAATCCAAATCCTTCTACATTCATGTGTTAAACAATGTAGACAGTGGGAGGGTAACAGAAAGATACCAGAAAAGGTGGAGGGGAGAATCTCACCCTCACTGCTCATTTCTGGCATGAATTAGATTCTGCTCTTCAGTTTTTCTTTTGTCCTGTAAAAGCCACAACTTTCCAGCTTCAGGCTCAGACCTACGATAAAGTGTTGCAAAGGCATTTTCTTCCTGGAAATGGTCTTCTTTTCCAGGACTTTTTTGCAAGCTTTCCAGTTCGTGTGCTGCATGCAGGTCTACAGCAGCTGTCCCTGGAAGGACACCAGCTTTGGGGGGACGCTGTTGGTTTAATGGTGATGGCTCAAACACTGACTTGTTTATATGGTCTGTGGACTGAGGACCATACTCTAGAAAGTGGCTGTCTGTAATTTCTGATGCTTCTTGCTGCTCTGAATACTGTCTCAAGTATTACTTCCCTTGCAGTAACTCTTAGGAGAGCAGTAAGATCAGAGCTGTGTCATGCTAAACCGTGTGTGAGCACAGCCTCTCACCCTGCCCTGCAGTGCAAAACATGGATGGGCAGAAGAGGGACAAAGAGGAAAGAGGCTTATGCCAGAAGTTGAGAGTTGCATCAATGAACAAGGTGCTGCAGGTAGTGTGTTGGAAATGGGCCGAAGAGGAGAATGTGAGGGGTTCCAGAGCAGAGCGGTATCCATGCAAACAGGCAGGCTGGGAGAGAGCACAGAGGTGGTGTGGGAAGGTCTCGGGGGGGTAGGAGGGGACCTTGCCTGAAAGACTGGCTTAAGTGGAGCGATGTTGCAATAAGGGCTGCAAAACAGAGAAGTAAAAATGAAATGTATTTCTGAGCATGTTGTGAGCTGTGTTTGCTCCTCTTCCTACCCCCAGGTACCTCTTTCTACAGCCGCACACCTTATGCCAGCAACAGCTCCTAAGTTGTACCTGGCAGAGGCCAGATTTCAATCTCTTGCACTTCTTTCCACTTGCTGTTCTCTGCTGTAAAAAAGCAGCGCTTATGAAATGTCAGGCAGGGACAATGTCTCAACTCGGAGAGGGGTTGGCTCTCCTTCCGTCTCCCCCAGCTCTGAGACCAGCCTCAAGACTTTGCCTCATTCTAACATAAAACCTGATTGCCACATGCTTTCCTCTCTTCTGAAACCGCAGCAGCGATACCCTGCCTTGCAGTCTCCAGTGGCAGGGAGCTCCCCAGGCGCTTGCAGGCCATGTCTCCTGGCCTCCTTCACTTCTTTTGTTAGAGACCAGAGTCCTCCCGCTCCCTAAGTGCTCCCTCGCCCCTTGTTTCCATGTGACATGGTGATGCTCGGGTATTTGTTGGTCTTCTGCTGATTTTCTGCTCACCTCTGACCTGGCATTTGCAGCGCTGCGTTGCTCAATCCCGCTTTATCTGCACGTTGCTCTTTGCCCTACAGTGCTGCAGAGACGACACCTGGAGATTGGCACCGCTGCCTGCAGACAACATGAGCAAAATACCTTCCCCGACCCGACAGAAAATTTTCCAGAGCGAATTGGAGGTCAGAGCACCCGCTCTGTGGCTCTGCAAGAGGCAGAGAAGGAGGGAGAGCCAGAGTGCACCCCAAACCCCCGGGACAGAACAGTGACAACGCAGAAGCTACAGTCTCCGCTCCTGCGTTGCAGAGAGTTGCGCTGAAGCCATCTGGCTAGCAAGACATGGGCTGTCTTTCCAAGCAGGGACTGTAAGAGGTGACTTTGTGGTTCACGAGTAGCCTGTTCCCTTGTATTCCAAAAAACATTGGCAAAGAAGCTGCTCTCCACCAACTTTCCAGAAGTTTTCCATAGTTGTCTGACATTTCCTAGGTAATTGTGGCCTCTTTCTTTGATGGATTTATTAAGATCATGAATTAACGCTTTTTTCTAACATATGCAAGCTTTCGAAAGATCCATCAAGGGAACAGGAATTCTGTCCCTCCAAGAGACCCTGCCAAGTGTCAGAATTTCCTAGCTCAGAACTTGGGAATTCATTTGGGCAGTTTCTAAAAGAGGATTGCTGTTCAGAGGTGCTGAGGCTGCAGGCCGGGTAGCTGGGACTCCATGGTGTGTATTGCTGGGGTAACATAAACCAAGGGAGGACTTAGAGAGAGTGATGGGAGTGTGGGCTTAAGAAACAAGATTTTTCTTCATCAAAAGCATTAAGGTCCATGCCCTTGACTGTACAAATAATACTTTCTTTTCCCTCTGCTCTCATCTCGTGTCAAGCCCCATGGAGAGAGTGGGGCTGCCGGGTATCAGTTAGGAATTGTTGGTGTGAGTCCTAGCGCCTAAAAGCAGCCCCTGGTCTGGTCTGTGTCATCTGACAGCTGGCCTTGGTGGACTGGGTACCAGGCAGGGATAACCATGCAGTGCCATCCTCCACACACCTCGCCTTTTGGTCCCTGTCATCGCCGTGTCTTTGCATTTACGGCTTTAGACGGGAGCCGTAGGAGTGGCCATTCCAGCTCTCCCACCCACTGACACTTTCCCATGCCAGAGCCCAGCCAGGGATCTGCTGCCAGTTTCTGCTCCCGTTGTGCCTCGTGGCGCGGGAAGAGGCTGGAATTGCGTAAGCGCAGGGGAGAGAGGTGAGCCCGGAGGGTGCTCTGCCCCGACGGGCCCATGCCGGTGGTGGGCAGCGCTCAGGTCTGCCGGAGCCCGAGGTGCCCTGCCCGGCGTCAGCCACAGGGTGAGGCAGTGCCCAGGGCTGTGCCAGTGGGAGCCGGTGGTGGCTGCGGCTCCGCGGGGGTCCCGGCGGAGCAGGGCGGGCACCGGGCTTCGCACCCAGCCCGCACCGTCCGCCCGGCCCGGCCCGTCACCGGGCTTAGGGCGCCACCTAGCGGGGCGCGGCGGGGCCGGGGCGGGGCAGTCGGAGGTAACCGCGGCGGGCTCCGGGCGGGCGTTTGACCGCTGTGCCGCCCGCACCCCCAGCCTGGTCCCCGGGAGCGGGGGAGCGGGATGCGCACGGCGCGGCAGGGCCTGGCTGTCTGCTACCCCCGAACAAACCGGACAGGGATGCGGCTCTCCCGGAGCTTCTTGTGCAGCAGCCGTCTGTCGCATCTCGATGCCGTCCTTATCACCGCAAAGAGCACACAGGTTTTCCTGCGGAAACACTCCCTTAGTGAAGAGTTCTATTCAGAGCCTCAGCAGCCTTGTCCTAGATGTGGGACCATGGAACCGTGGAATGGTTTGAGTTTGGGCTGGGAGGGACCTTAAAGATCATCCGGTTCACTGCCACTGGCCGGGACATCTTCTTCTCATAGCTTCAAGAGCTGCCAAAGCCATAGTGCCACCGCACACTGAGAAAGGGTGAACCGCAGGGGTCTGGGACTGCATGGGCAGAGTAATTGGCGGAAAAAGCACCCTGAAAGTGAAGCTACGTGTCAGGAAACCTACCAGTGACCTGGCACAAGTATCACCTGTGAGGGTGCTGAAGCGCTGGCACAGGGTGCTCAGAGAAGCTGTGGCTGCCCCATCCCTGACAATGCTCAAAGCCAGGTTGGATGGGGCTTGGAGCAACCTGCTCCAGCGGAAGGTGTCCCTGCCCGTGGAACGGGTTGGGCTTTAAGGACCCTTCCAACCCAAACCATTCCATGGTTCTGTGATTCTGTGATCAATCAGACAACTGGTTTAGTATCTCACCCGCTGCAAGTGGATCCATTTTAAATGTTTAAGTGAAATATGTTTAATTATTTGAAACACTTTATTAGCTATTTTATTTATTTGTCATTTTAGTGCCGGTTTATCCGATACCCAGGCACGTCCGTTGCAGAAATCATGTTTATAGACGCACTCTGGTACTGAGACATCGTGTGGGGCTTTCTCTCCCACCCTGGGGTGTGTTTCTTCGGGGCCCCCGGTGGGCGAAGGACCGCCGGACCACCAGCGAAGGCAGCGCTGTACCGGCACGTTACCGGGCTGCACCCGCGGCGGCCGGGGCTCCCCGCAGCGCCGGGGCAGCCGCGCCGCCAGGGGGCGCGCAAGGCACGGGAGGGCTCTGCAGGGTCCTCCCCGCCCGCCGCCGGCCGCGGCCCTCGGGGCGGGGCGGGGCTCCTCCAGATGCGCCGCCGGAGCCTGCAGCCACGCCATTGGCTCGTCCGCGCCGGGCGGCGCTGCCCATTGGTCCCGCGGCAGGGCGGTGGCGCCGGCGATAGGCGGGAGGCGGCGCAGGGGCGTGGCTCTCCGCGCCCGTCCGTCCCTCCCTCCGTTCCCTCAGCGGGGGCCGTTTC
>JARCZZ010002624.1:32119-51550 GCA_030323915.1 Brotogeris chrysoptera | reverse complement strand
GGCCCAAAATCAAAAACACAGCGCTGCACCAGCTACCAAGGAGGAGAAAAATGACTGCTGCTGCTGAACCCATGACACCTATATATTCTTTATATCATTATTAGGTGTTATTTTCAGGGTTTTTTTTTATCAACATGGCAGTAACTACCAGGGCATACAGATCTTTACCACTGTAAAAGGGGAAAATAAAGCTAAAATTATGTGTTTGGTAACGTTTAGTGAACTAAGAAATGACTCTTTTAAACAGGGGTTTTATTAATTGCTTGAGTGCTGTACAACAATTGTTTAGATAAAAAATACCTGGTCAATGGTTTATCAACTTCTGTTATGGTTCAGCTTTTAGGACAGAATAAACCCAGAGAACATTAGCTAAGTATGTTTCACTGATAAGTTCATGTCTGCTGAACCCAGGACACAGGTTCACATTTTTTCCATGGAAAACAAGAGCTGACCTTCACCTTCATGTCACATATAATGCACCAAGGCAGCCGTGAATTTTACTTATCAATTTCAGATTTCACAACCTATCTGTAGGTAGCGAGAGATACACTGCCTGTTTCAGTAAGAGATGCACTGACATATAAATGCGTAGCCCAAGCACTGACAGAATTTCTACCATACTTCATCGCTACACCCTGTGTAATTTTAGGCAAGAAGAATATTTACTTGGATGTGGTACAAAGCCAGGTGGATCTCCTTTGATCCCTCAATTTCTCATTTTACTACAGTAATCATGCAGTTAAGAGTCAGATGTCTCAGGAGGATAAAGAAAAGATCCCTCTGGTTTCCACAACTGTAGGAATGAAAAAAAAAAATCCATTAATCTACTTTTTTTTTCATAATTTGTCTTCAGAGGAGAAACCAAAATATAAATACTTTAAAATAAAATCAGAATTTTAATTCTGCCCTTATAGAGAAAATTTCTAAAAAGCGGGAACTTTGTTTAAATATTGAAGACAGGAATTGTTAACAATGCGTACTGCAGTTGCAGAACTCAAAGGTAAGTCTCCTTGCTGTCAGAGCTTAGGCACACCAGCCTCCCCCACAACCCTCATAAATACAGTGAATTTGCAAGGCTGCACTGAACAATGAACTTGCAATGCTGCACTAAACTGAGCAACACCTACGAGATGCTGGAGGGGGAGAAGATGGATGCCCCTCCCTTGTGAATTTGCTCCTGCATGCATGGGATACTGAACCCAGGACAGACCAGGATATAGACTAGGAAAATCTGTATGCCCTTAAAGAATAGAATAATAAAATAGAATGAAACGTAGTGTAAATGCTCTGTCAGAAGCAATACGAATCTGAATGGAGAGCTGGAAGTCACAGAAGAAAAGAAACAGCACAGTCACAGAAAACTGTCAGAAAACTATCAGCCACTCAAACTATAAGGCAAAACATGCATAGATGTGAAAAAGGCAAGTATCATTAAAAACGTATGAGGAAGGTGTTTCCAGCAAAGATACCTGAACTCTACTGGGGTTTGAAATGCTGAATTCCCATCTCAAATGCTGTGCACCCTTTGTGTATGCTGCAGCAGAGATTTCACATTGGACCACAGCTACTCAGATGATAAGGACAGCACAGAGCCCCTCTCTGACCTCCAACTGAAAGAGTGCAGTGTACTTAGTCCGCAAAAATAAGGGTTGCCAAGGAAAATGACCACACAGAAAACAGATGGTAAATGACATTCTGGAGAAAGAGATACAGCCTAAAGGCTGTGGGCTTTTATAAGAAATGTGAAATGGTATAAATGGATCATAAGTGCATTCAACCTAGGAACTAGAAAAATATTTTGAATACTCAGAGAGTTTTGAGGCTCTGGAACAGATTTTCAGTGGCAGTAACAAAACCCCCTAAATATTTAAAGATGAAGATTCATAAAATTGTAAATGAAAGGATTATATGTGGTGTGACCTGCATTAGGGAGAGTAGCAAAATAGTCCCGGAAGTCCTTGCCGTGCCTACGTTCGTATCAACAGCCTCAGAGAAACAGGAGCTCTGACTGGTACAAGGATACTGTAAAAAGTTCTGAAACAACTTTGGAAATCCAGGTACCACCATTATTAATTATTATACTGCTGCTAATTCTGGAAATCTCTGGGTAAGTCAGGCTTCTGTTGCAGTGATGCATTTTCTTCCAAACTGGAAAACTTAAGTTATCTGTGAGCTCTCAATGCTCCTATTCTCTTAACACATATCTTGCATTGTTTAAATTTTAATTTACCTAGTTTCTGGACATGCCTCCTTCAGTTTTCCTGCTGAAGGGCAGGGTTTCTCTGAGATCTGATTTTGTCTCTTTAGAATTCTTCTGATTTCAGAAATTTTCAGATGAATTCTCCATATCTTTGCATATTCACCATCTGCATGGCTTAGTGGAGCCATATATTCTCTTCTATGTAAAATTATAGACTGTATTCATGCAGAATTTTACAGCAGAGTTCCAAAGGCATTGTCTTTGCTGCCACTGCTCTAATCGCTCCAAGGATAACTTTATAATATCTGCAATCCCAGCAGGCAATAGTACAGAAAGACATAGCAGCTTTGTTTTTCAAAACCTGTCATGTACTGTAAGCAGTGATGAATCCCGATCCAGAATATCAAAAGACACACACAGTGTTCCCCTTCATTTAACAAGCATTTGATTTTAAAACATGTATTGACTGCCAACTACAAATACAATGTTTTTTAGATCAAAGAGCCTCTGTGAGGTACAAAATCACTGACAGCAGTTGTCATCTCAGCACTGAATATGCATACTCTTTCAGAATACTTTAAACAGGTGCAGCCAAGTCTACAACCAGGCAGCAGAACCAGGCCAGCTTGTAAAAGCAGAATTCATGGTAAGGAAAAGCTCGATGCTGCTGGCACTGGGATACTTGCAGTACCTGTGCATATATACACGTGTAAGTAGGTGATTTATGCATCCACTGCACTGCAGTGTGCAGTGTAAGTACATCTGCAGATTTGGAAGAAGCAAAGGGATGGTGATGCTGAAAATGACGCACTGGATTTCAGGCAAGCAGCTGGGATGCTGAGCATGCACAACAGTTGAAGGACAGAATGGAGATTATCTACCCTGCACCCTCCCTGCAGGAGGACAGGCAGTGAGGATTTGGGCTCAGAAACACAACTTCAGTAAGAAAATCAGGGGGGTTTTAAGGTGAGGCAAAACTGCTGGGGTCTCACTGCTGATATCAATTGTCTTTGAAAGAAGGCTAGAAATGGCCCATGTAAAGGATGACAACCACTCTGCTGACAGGAGCTGGCTTGTCAGCTTGAGTTGGCAGGAGTTTCTACAGTTAACACAGCAGTTACTGCTTTGCTGATGACCTCTGAGACGTCAGCAAGGACATTTCTTTTTATTCAACATGCATTGATAAAACCATGGGCAATGGCACGTGGAAAGAAAAGAAAAAAGTAAATGCCTTTAATAAAAAAAAAAGGAAG
Organism: Brotogeris chrysoptera; assembly: GCA_030323915.1. NCBI lineage: Eukaryota > Metazoa > Chordata > Aves > Psittaciformes > Psittacidae > Brotogeris > Brotogeris chrysoptera. The sequence goes on along the minus strand of JARCZZ010002624.1, from coordinate 48,097 downwards.
GCATTTTACAAGTTTTTAAATGCCAGGATTGGGATTACCTGTGATGCCGTAATTTCCGCTTGTTGTACACATTTATACTAATACATTCTCTAATTAAATGATCATATAACCCCCTCCCAATGCTTACTGCACAGGGTGTTGCAATTGAGCCTTTTTTCTGTAGGAGCAACCTTCCTCACTTGCTGCAGAGATGGAAAACTGCACGGTTAGTCTGAAGACTACAAGAAAAGAAAGGAGAGTCCCATCATGTAAAATCACATACTGCTGCCCTGATGAAAAGTTGTTTTCAAAGTGGCTCTCGATTGCATTTTCACTCCTAAGCCATGCATTAGGGAGCAATATGCCATCCATACTGCATATGACTGGGGCCCTAGCTCATTTAGGAATACTGGTTGTTCTTTGACACTTGGTATCTGGAAGGTTTCAAGCTGCAAACAAGATTGACATAGCTTAGGCTTCTGAAAGGTGAAAGATGTGCTCATAGTTAGGTAACAAACTGATACTCAAAAGCAAGCTGACTGACAGACTGACATACACTCAGCAATAGCAACTTAGAGCTCACGCCCTTAGGAGGAAATGCAGTATCAAATGCTTCCTCACAAATAAGCACCAACTATTCTTCTGACTGCAGCATGGCCCTTGTGAAGAAATTGGAAATCATATCACACACACACACAAAATGGCTAAAGGCAATTGCTCTATTACAACATGAGCAATGCTCTGTGAATTTTTTTTTGCTTAACTCTGCAATATTAGTAGCATTCTTTCAACAATATTTGCCAGTAAGTTTTATAAGCTTAGATGAAAGGTACTAAGGAATTACAAAATAATGTTATAACATTAGGCTGAAGCATGGCAACACAATTCAATTAATTTCAGGACATATCCATTAGGATCAGAAACTGATGACAGAGTTTAAGGTTATCTAGTTATGCCAAGAGTTACAGTTCCACAAATTACATTTCCTTGAACAAAACAGAGATCAGTCTTTGACTGCTGAAGCAGAAGAGAGCAACAAGTTAGTTGGGATATAGTGAAGGACTGTCCATGGTACGATTAATGTTAGAAATTTCCAGGAGCATGGGAGGCTTAATAACAATTATATACATTTCCCCATGCGCTGCAGTTCGCCTGTACTGTCCGATATTACTGTAAATGTTAAGCCAGCAGCCTACAGATTTATTTTCATTCTGCATTTCACAATTGCTATACTTTGCCAGTCATAGCTGGAACTCTGAACCAGTTCTGAGATTCTGATCTCTTTTTGTAAAGGACCATAATTCTACTGTGTATCTGTACTATGAAACGCTGGCGCTTTCCTGATACTGCAACAATATCCATACACTAATATGTATCACCAAAAAAAAAAAAAAGAGAAACACAGTCACTTTTACTCCCTTACTGAAGCTTAATTAACAAGTGTCAGTGAGATTTTCTAAGGATTACAGAAATTGGGGTTCTTTTCAAAGAAAGTAAGGAAAACTAGCAAACACTTGGACTAATAATTATCAGTGGAATTATATTGAAATAAATAAGCTGGTAACCAGGACAATGGATAATAATTTATCCTTGGTTTACTAACATTAATTCTTACATTATTACAAATAGAAATTATATCCACATTTTACAAGTGAAAAGAGAAAGAGCAAGCAATTTGCCTGGTGATCAAACAAATACTACAATCAGAAGTACAGAAGCTCAGCTGCTGCATGTAACACGCAAAATGTAAACATGAACGCATATATGAACATCCTGCTCTATTTAGGAGTATATTATCTACATTCATTCAGAACATCAGAAGCATTTTTAATCTTAGCTTGAGTCTTTGAAGTAAATTATTTCTGTCATAAGAATTAAATTTCCATTTTAATTTACATCAAACAAATTGCTTGAGAGAGGCCTGGCCCCTATGCATAGAAAAACATTGTATTAATAATCATTCAGATGGTACTCATACAGACACTATGCTGAAAACTTTTGTTTTGTGAAGCTCGCTTTTTTTGGCTTTGAAACCAATTTTTAAGCAAACCACATGTGAGTTGGTGCCAACACTGAAGAGAAGCAGTTTGTTTTAGAATACATGAGCCAATGAAGAAATGTGCATCATTCTTCCAAATCCAGTGAATTATTAACATGCACAGATTTAAGCAAGTAAAAAACAGGAGTGGTAATGTGAATAGGCAGAAAAGGCATTGAAAGTGGTGAAAGAACGAAGGAGCAAGAGAAAATTAGCACAGATGTAGAAAGCTAAGAGGAGTTGGTGGACTAAAGAAATAAAACTGGGAATCAAATGATGCTTCAATAAGCCATTTAGGAAAGTAAGATAGAGTTATAGAGAGAATGATCATAGGCGTAGTAAAAAGAAAACAATAAAAAATTACAAAATCAAACCCTATGTTTTCTTATATACTAACTGGGCCCAAGAGGCCAAATGTAATCTCATGTTAAAATACAATATATTTTAGATTTAGTTTACTATCAACATGATTTATGAGACAAAGACCAGATACTAAGAGTGCATAAATAGTAAAGCAAGGAAGCAGAAAGCGAAGTGGAGAGCTGCACAAGATAACATCACAGTGTGGGATGAATGCAGATATGTTCTGGTTTGTTCTGGTATGCATTCAGTTCTATGATAAATACGTGTTTCAAAATGCAGTAAATTGCACACATAAAGAAAAGAAACATCACCGTAAGATTCTACATTTATCTGAAGAAGTGAACTGCAAATTCAAGATTAAAATTCTGTATATTTCACTAATATATCTCCATCAACTATGGAAAAAGAAATATTTATCATGCTGTGTATGAAAATGTGTAATTTTATGTTCTTATATCACACATAAACTAGCTTCACTGCTGCTTCCTCACTTAATGTCAGCTCAGTGAACAGACAAATCCTTCAGATCATGGACATGGCTACTTGTGGACAGTTACTTAGTAAATGTCGAACTAACGAATAGCCACATACCCCAAATTTTAAACCCCTCCTTGTTTCTAGATGTTGAGATTTAATTTATAGTGTGGTTAACTACATATGCACAAGAAACAAGTCTGCAGACAAGGAACATGATTGCCATGTTTCTGGTAGTTTAGGGTTTGAATACCCACAGCAGTGAAGCTGCAGCAGCAGAGATTTCTCCCTCATGGAGCAGAAGACATCTGTTCAGGCCACTTGTCACACTGCTCACATGCACAGCAATAGGCAACTAATCACGGGTAGGACTGCTGACATCTGCTGCACTCACGTGTTTCTATGATCTCTAGATATAACTTCAAAAAACCTGGAAAGGTCTCTAAGTGAGGCACCTGAGAAGACCAAGAAGGACTTGTAAGTGGCATGAGAGAGAACGACAAAAGGCTGATTTGTAGTCTATGTCCCAAATGCTCCACTTGTTCTAGCTTCTGAAGTTACTCATCAGACTAAACAGAACTTTTACATTTGCAGTTTGTTTTTCAGGTGTGTGAATTTTGCTTGGAAAAAAGTTTGTAATGTTAAAGCTTTACTAAGTAATCCCTTAAGAGCAACTTTGAGAAGAGTCTGTAAGGAACAGAATAGAGGCATTTACTCTGAACTAAAAATACATACTCTCTGAGTAGCCTGGTGCACATTGTTAACTGCAGGTAGTGTAAGAGGGAAAACAAAATCTCAAGGACAACTGTATTTACGGACTGGGACTTCCATTCAGAAAAACACATCATAAAGCAATTCTAAGCCTCAGAGAACTGTCTACCTTTGAATTTTATGAAGTATAAGCATATAGGAAGGCATGCAACAGTAGGACAATGAAGTCGGTAAGACACCTCCCTAACAAAAACCTGACATTAGTTAATCGTTCAATAATAATATTTTTTTTTAATTACTGAGAATCCTATGGTACATGTTAAGACAGAAGAGCAGGAAGTTTAATGGTATGAATAGTCTATCTTATAGTCAACACTATACATGACAGAGATATCTATAACCAACCCTATTCCATATTACGCAAGCTACAACGGTGGACATATACTCTAAGTTCTAGGAAATGTAATATCAAAGAAAATAAAAACCTTATTTAAAGGAGTTTGGCAAAAGAAACAGAGAGAAATAACCAAGTATTAATCTTTGCAAATATAGTACAGCATGAGGATTTATTGTGAAAAAGATACAGTTAGCTTTTTCATTAAAAATTAAATATGAAACAAAGGTGCTATATTTGGGAGGGGCCAGTATAAATTTCAGAGTAAAACTAAGAAGAAAAAGACAAGTAATTAAATTGGATGCTAGAAGTAAAAAAAGCAAGGACAGTAAATTGCCATCTAGGAGATTAAAACACTCTCAGACATCTCTCAACAAATTTACCAATGGGATGAATATTCTCTACAAGGTCATAATTGCATGCAGGGTTCTTTGTTCACAGAAGTACAAAAACTCACTTGCTTTTCTTTCAACCACATGCTTTTTGCTAATATTTTGGATTGTTTGCCTCTCTTGCATCCTATTCTTTCAACCAGTATTTAGCTGAAGGTTACTGTTTCCAAAGTCAGACTTGAATCACAGACTCACAGAACGGTTGAGGTTGGAAGGAACTTAGAAGGTCATCTGGCCCAACCCCCCCAGCTCAAGCAGGACCATGAAGAGCCAGCTGCCTAGAACCAAATCCAGACAGCCTTTGAGTATCTATCCCCCAGGATGGAGACTCCACAACCTCCCAAAGCAACCTGCGCCATTGCTCAGTCACCCTCAAAAAAGTGTTCAGACAGAGCCTCCTGTGTACCAGCTTTGTGCCCATTGCCTCTAGTATTGCTTCCCATCTCCAGGTTGAACAGTCCCAGCTCTCTCAGCCTTTCCTCTTAGGACAGATGTTCCAGCCCCTTCATCATCTCAGTGGCCCTTCATTGGACTCTCTCCAGCATGTTGATGTCTCTCTTGTACTGGGGAGCCCAGCACTGGATGCAGTACACATGGTGTGACCTTACCAGTGCTGAGCAGAGAGCAAGAATCCCCTCTCTTGACCTCTTGGCAACATTCCTCCTTAATGCAGCCCAGGATACTGTTGGCTGCCTTTGCCACAAGGACACACTGCTGGCTCATGTTCAACTTGGTGTCCACCAGGACTCTCAAGTCCTTTTCTGTCAAGCTGCTTTCCAGCCAGGCAGTCCCATCATATATTGAGCATAGCTGAGGTTGCTCCTCCCCAAGGTGCAGGACTTTGCAATGCCCTTGTTGAACTTCATGAGGCCCTGTCAGGCCACTTCTCCAGCCATATAAATCTCCAAATTAGAATTCCTGTAATTGTGACAGTTGTAATCTACCAAATGCTGCTGAACAGCTGAGTGCATACCTAATCTTAATTATGAGTTTACTTCATCTTCTAACAGACTTGAAAGAACAAAGAATGGTTATACAAAATGTAACAAATGACATCACCATAGAAAAATGTTTGGCACAATTCAAATGCATGCAAACAAGAATTAATCCTCAAAAAGTAGCTATGAATAATCATTTAACAGTAGATGAAATTCAGGACATAGAGAACATGGCCAGGGTGAAAAGGCCAAATCCTGGTCTTGGTGAAGTCAGTATTTAAACTCACAGAGATTTCAAATAAATCAGGACTCCGTGTTTCACACAGTTGCAGTGGACAAAGGGCTCTTACAAACATGAAATCTTGGTGAAAAACGTGAAAGTAACAGAGGTACAATATGCAAAGTGCATTTGGCAAAGAGATGATGAAACTTTCATAGATTATTTCACAGAAATGCAGGGCCAGATGAAGCCATAGGAAACCATTTAGACTGAACATATCTGTTGATTTCTTCTGCACCTCCTATAATCTGCCTTCATCATTACAGAGTGTGGTGCAAAAACCAAACACAGCATTCCAACTGAGGTCTCGCCATTGCTGAGCATACCAGAATAATTTGGTTCATTATCTAATTCATTACCTTCCTGCAAATATTTCCCAAAACTACATTATTTCACTCCTTTCTGACACTACTGTATTATTTGCTTATATTTATCTTGCTATTCAGAATAGGCTCTGGATTCCTTCTGCTGTATAACTGATTGATGGTCATTCCTTGTTTTGTTTGTAGGTATTTGATTTCTGACTTCATAAGTCTTAATTTTCCAGATTTATTAAGTGAATTTATCCTGCTTATTGTGGACCATGATTCCAATTTGTTAAGATAGTTCTGCCCTTCACAGTACTTGCCCTTTTTTCCAGCTTGCTCTTACTCATAAATTTTGTAAGCACATTCTCCTTTCCACTATCCAATTGCTTAATTATAATATTAAATGGAAATGACCTTAGGACAGACTCTGCTGGAACCTAACTTAAAATTCCCTCTTAGTTTGAAAGAAAACACTGGTAACTCATCTTTGAGAGTCATTTTTCACCCTGCCTCTAGACTCTAGTCTATTGTTTGCTTGCAATATGGAACAATGTCGAACCCATTTCTAACAGCAAAATATATTGCCCACAACCCCTTTGGTCATAAAGCAAATTACTTCCTTACACTGTAGCTGTTGATGCCTCTTTTCTTCTCATCTCTTAATAAAAGAGTGCCCTCTAGGTTCACAGGCTGAGAACAGGAAGACATCCCTGTGTCCCTGATTCTTCTGCACCCCTCACTGAGGCCCTCAGCATTGCTCTTCTCTTCCAGACAGTAGTAAAGCATGCCCAGAAAGCAAGGAGAAATACCACTATATAATCCTACCACTTCTGCCTCCTCCTGATTCCCTGTTGCCCAGGTCTGCAGCACCTAGTGTTTAGAGAAGAAAGCAAGCATTACAGATGCAAAGGGTAGGATGAGGGAGATTTCAAAAACCACCTAAAATGGTTGTTAACTGTAGGTCTAGAGCAATTTGGTTATATTCTCCAAGTCTGAACATCCCTCACTCTGAAGTTCTTTTAACTGTTCTGCCTCTCATCAGGACAAATTTTAAAAAGCAGGTGGTAAAGAAAACAACTAGCTCAGTTTTCAAATTTTGCTTTTAAGATCCAGATGTTCATACCAAAATTACATAGTTCAGTCCCTAAAATGCAATATAATTTGTTTATATTATTAAATTAATATATTTTATAATTTTATGACAAATGTATTGTAAACTCAAAATTAAATACTATTGTAAATGAAAATATTTATATTACATAATAAAATGGTTACATTTATATGTAAACATTAAATATGTATACATAAATATGTATATGTGCATTATATGTAAATATTATTTACATTAAAATATTGTAAATAAATTAAAATTATTGTAAATATTAATTTACAAATAAATTAATAATGCACTGAAGGGAAATGTTAATAGCTTAGTGCTCATCTCAATAGCAAGAGAAATCAAATTACTCAATTATACCTATAACCCATCTTTCTCCCTTTCAGAACACAAAGCAAGGAACAAGTAGCTGAGATGAGGAAAAGCAATCACCTACAACATCAAAGTTGAACAATCACTTGTTTTTCAAGAGATTAAAAGTCCTGTTTTAATTTTCCTTCTCGTTTTCTTCCTTGCTGCTAAATCATATGGTTGATTTTGAGCATATATAAAAGTTTGCTATTTAAAGGCATTCGAGAAAAAAATAAGTCTCTTTTTTTCAGGACTGGAGAGGTAAGAAGCTGTGAGGTATGATAAAGTAGTAGAGCTAAATGGGGGAAATCTGCATAATGACTGCTTATATCACTGCTGAGACCAGCTAGTGCTCTAAAAATAATTTGCACCCACTGATGTGAACAATAAGTTTTAAACTAAGACTGCAATGCCTGAATCACTGTATTAAAGGTGACGTGCAAACAACACAATGGTAGAATTTCCTAAAAAGAAAATCAAAGCTGCACACTCCACAAGTAGAACACACATCTGCTAGGTGAATGGAATGTCGACTTTTAAAACCATCCTTCCTCTCTTAAGAAAATAATTAAAAAAGACTAGAAAGAAGTCTCTAATGCCTTCCATCAGGAATTTCTTAGACATTCTTTTATTCAGGGCCAGGTAAAAAGCATTCTGCATACTCCTACCTCCTATGAAAAAGTATTTTGCGCAATTCCTAGGCTCCAAAGTATTTCTCAGAGATACAAGACAAAGAACATGTGTCTCACCCATATTTTCCTTCTGGTGTACAAAAGGAAATACTCAAACATTAAAAACCTGAAATCCACTGATGCTATTCTATTTGTTGGTATGAGCATGTTACATGAGTTAAAATCTCTTGTGAATTCTCTTCAGTTAAATGAGTTGAAGCCTACACTTACATTTATGTATGGATATGGTATAAGCTCATGTGAAATTTCCTTTCTTTAAAGAAAATGTTTAAATATAACAGATGTTCATGTTGTTTGCCTTTATAGTGCTGGGTAAAAACACTTAAGTTGTTCCAATGTATGGCCATAATATTTTTGCTTCTTTTGGCAGCCATCAGATTGCTTTATCTTCATTCAAACTCAAATGAGTAGCGCTATAGTAGCAGTGAGGGTTTGATCGCATATTGTATCTAATGTGGTGTAAATGTAGGTTTCTATGACAGAATTTCTCCTGTTTACATTACTATTCTCTTCCCCTACCCTTGCTCTTAACCTCAGGAAAGGATCTCCCACCACTCTGGATTTAGTAATGAGGAGCACAAGAAAAGCCCTTCCGGGTCCATTCCAGCAGGTTGAACTGTCTCTGACAATTGCAGTAGCAGATGCTACAGAGTGAGAATAATCTCTGCTCAGGATAAGTTTTGACACAAATTTTAACAAGGGAGGACAGGATCCAGGACAGTGGCAGGCAGACATTGCTTTTGGAAATCATCAATTTTATGATACTTTTAAGAAAAGAAAACAGAATATTCTCTTACCATGGACATGTTCTATCAGCTCTTAATAGGAACAGGGAGAAGAGATTCCTCCTGCTTGCACCACTGCTTTACATTCCCTTTTTCCTTTTTTGTAACATGCCCCTATTTCTGTGACCCTTCCTGTTGAAAATACTTGGACACACTTTAACTATTTTAACTCCATTTAGCTTCTCTAATTTGAAAGATGCAGTTCCAGATATGGCCCAGTGTTTACTTACCTCCTGAGCACAGCCTCTTGGTTTCCAGTAGGCATCCTGCTCATTTTCATAGCTTGATCTCTTCTATTGATTGCATTCACTCATGCACGCTCTCTTTCCTTCACTCAATAGCATGAATATAGTATATATGTGTGGATTTAACACTCATGAACTTAGCTGGCTGTTAAGACATAGAAACTGAGATATGTAGCCACTTACAGGAAATGCTGTATAGCATAAGAATTATCTTGCAGAGATGGTATTTCCAGGCTAGGGTCTTTCTTTAAAATTGATATATTCAAATGTCTACTATAATAACTGAAAAAAAAAACCAAACAAACAAAAGAAAACAAGAAACAGAAGTAAGGATTACAGCATTCCACTGGCATGGTAAATATCACGTTTACTCCTCAACTCTTCCTCTAAATACTTTTTTCTCTATGTCATTTTTGCTTTATATGCTGCTACCTAAGATTGCATGTATCTCATCTTTAAGGCAAATAGATAATTTCAAGAATGATTACAGTTTATGACACCATTATGAAATCATAAAGCACTATTCATGCTTTTATTACTATTTTTGATACTTTCCTTGTATTTTTGGCGCCCATACAATTGTATTCACTACCTCAGTGAAAACCTCCCTCCCAGCCTCAACACAAAACGTAATCACACACTACCCCTTGGAAGAACTTTGGTACTTTTTTTCATCCCGTCATAACATCATCAAAGACTCTTTGCTACTTCAGGCATAGTCATCCACAAAGACTGCCAGTTTTCATTCATGTGACTCCGAATTTGCTACAGATTGTAGGTTTTAGAGCATTTGCTGCCAGCACTGAAATTGTAGGGCTGCTCAGAAGCATTCTGTGTCAGTGGAGTTTGAGAGGGTGGACTGCCTTCAAGTACTTTGTTATGGGCAAACAACACTAAACTTTGCCATTACAGTCATGACATCATTGGCATAGTCACAGATATAAACTAATTGTTCAGTTCCTGCAAGATCTTTCAGTACTCAAAAGAGATAGATGGTTTATTGCATTTAGTTCTATATTTATTGCTTTTTCCATTTCTTGGAAATACTTGTCTAACTTGCCTAACTCTGGAAGCCCACATATTCAGTTCAGCCATTATGATTTGTCAGCTATTATGTATCATGGTAGTAAATTCTTTGTCAGAGCTTTCACAGATATAGGGGACAACTGCAACTGTGTCTTTTTCAAGTAGTCTTGCAGAAGGATGATTACTTGTAAGTCATGAAGTCATTAAGCAATTAAGTAATTAATTTTGCAGATAACAGTAGCATTTGCAAGTACACATATACTTTTACACTGGAAAATGTGATGATGATCTCATTGACTGAAGGTTGAGAAGGTTCTTCTCAAGAAGGCTGAGAGAAGTCCAGGAAACATGCTTTGATGTTGCCCACTTGACACTGTGAATGACTGAAATGTCATAGCTATTTCTTCTGAAAATAAATGCTAAGGCATCTTTAACTTGAACTATTGGAACTGTCTGAGAGCAACTTCAGAATCTGTGCACATAATATTACATTGCAGTCTCTTGAGGAGCTGAGGAGAAGTGAAATATAGTAAAAGTAAATGAAGCCTTGCAATGACTTCTCAGTATGCTCAGGATGACAAATTTGTATCTGCTCTGTAGATTTTCACATGCCTCAGGTTTGCAAATAAATCACCTTAAAAACTGTACCATTGAAAATATGTTACTTCATAGTTGGAAGATTTCTAAAACTACTTCATATGATTAATGTTTTAATATTTCCTACGATAACACTTCAACAGTTATTTCATGTACTGTTTGGCTCTTGATTTGCAAGACACTTTGTAAATATTTTTCTATGATAACTTTTAAAACTCAGGTATGTCAAATGTTATAGTGAGGCAGCAGGAAGAGGAGCCAGGCTAAATATTATAAAGATTTGGGTTAATGAGGTAAACTAATAAATTCTTACTACTGTGATAAATTCTTAATCTGGCCTCTAACAGTACCCATTTTTAGCACGCAGGAATCATATCCAGAAAGGTTATTGACTCACATCCACTTAACATAACCATGTCAAGTTGTACCTGACAAAAGCAACTTAACTGTAGGTGTAAGCACACAAAGCAATTATTTGCAAAGACAAATACAATTCAAAAATAAATATTTACCAATTGTGGTGTTTTCTGCAAGGTTAATAGATCGAGTATCGCAGTACTAGGAAGTCAACTGAAGACAAGACTATAAGGCTGAGTGTGTGTATTTCAAGTCCATGACTTATTAATCCTTTGAAATTCAGTAAGCCTTTTTTTTCTCCTGAGAAAAGCTCTTGGCTTTTAACAAGTTCTTGTATCAAAAGCCTTACTGGTCTCCAAGTCACCAGCTAGCAGAAGTGATGGCTTATCACAGTCATGTGGGCAGCTACTCAATAAGGAAGGAATCACAATTAGATGGTTTTCTTTTAAAAGCATTTCCTGCCTTTCCTATTGACCTGTCATGAGGTCCTGGCTGAGATCACAGCATAGTGTCTCAGTTCAGAACTCCCTTGATGATCTCTAGCAAAAGCCTGAAAATACTATAATTGAAATATTTCATCACCAGAACTTTTTGAATCTTTTCACAATTCCTGAGAGGATAAGGTCATCACAAGGTAAAGCGATTGACATCAACATGAATACAACTCTCCTGTGTAGGCAAAGTCCCACATAAAACCATCCAATGACTTCTAGTTACTTGAATTTTATGAGACAGAATGAGGAAGATAAACTAGCTAAATCACACTGATTTCAAATGAAAACACAATACTGTAACAGTTGAGAGAACATAAAATTTAAGTGGACAACAGCTTAAAAGTCTCCACCTCTTCCATGAGAGCTTATACATATGAGCTAGAAAAAATAGAAAAGCTTCAGTAATTATATTGAATCACACTGCTCTCTCTACCCCTTCATGTTAAAGTAATATGTTAAAACCTGAAGGAACACAAAAAGGTGGATTTTCTATTCAGTTTTCTCTTTTGTATGATTCCCACAATAATACGATAGAAAACTTGTAGACATCAATCCTTTCTCAGCTACACTATTACTGGCTAACATTATGTACTTTCACTGAAGTCAGTGAAATTGTAATGGTTTAAGTTTTGAATTACTGACAAGAAGGAGTAACTCCAATATCCAGTTGTGCAACTTCTAACTTGGCTAAATTTAGTGAAAAAATAACCTAGCTAAAATGTAGAAAATCAGGCCCATAATCATGAAGCCTGAGAAAAGGTGAAAGTTCAGATTTTGTGCTATCAAGTGCACAAAATGCAGGATAAAGGCTTTAATACCTCTATCAGAAGTGGTTTTGAACAGCACAGGGCTCTTCTGTGGCTGTACTGCAATTTTTCCTTCCCTGATGATGTTAAAGAAATAAAGGGCAAGATGAGAATACCCAGATCTGTCCATTCCTTGTCATAGTTAAGAATGGGCACCAAGGCTGATTTGCTCTCCTTCCTGATGTCTGCTCTATCACAGAAATGGAACAGTAAAAATCTTGGCTGGAAGACTATAAAACGTAGCTCTTGTGTAGTTTTCTTTCCAGCAGTCTACTATGCAAGTTAATTTAGCTGTCTACAAAGTTGCTTATACTTTCACTCACACACACTTCATTCCTGTGTTCTTAGCAGATGCTACACCACAAGTAAAAAAAAAACAACTTACACTCCAAATGGAAAATGGAGCTAACTTGAAATTACACCTTGACCATCAAGTTTCTTCTTCTCAAATAGTTTCAGAAAATAGGATTCTTCTGCTTCCAATGTGAGAAGCACTCACTAGTCACAGAAGAGTTTACAGAAGTGTTCATTTCACATAGTTATGAAAGTAGTTTTTATGTAGGGTTACAGCAGTGAATGGATTTAAGTCAGCTGGAAATGTATGGAAAGACAGCTTCAATACATTTGGAAAAGCTAACAAAAACTACAGTTACACAAATAAACCATGTCTGAAAATACCAAGATAAAACCACTGTCATTTAATCGCTTTTTTCCTCAACTATAGATAATAAAAAGCAATCGTGGCATCTGCGCAACAGAGGATTGTTGTAGTCCAACTCAGATTCTATATATAATCTTCCAGTTTTAAAAGAACCCACCAGGGAAACTACACAGCAAAGCTGAATATACAACTGAGTCAAAAAAACCATTTCCTCTTATTTGAGTAAGGCTGTGATTATTCAGTAACCATAATATCAGTACCAGAACTATTAGTATTGCATATATTTTAACAAGCCTGACTTTAAAGTAAAAACCACAAACGCTGGCTAAAGTCAATATTAAATTGGTTGTAATTGGCACCATTTTTCTGAGGTTTCAACAGGTGTTAAGATATACCATTTAGGTTGCTGATCTGAATATTTCAGTTTCAGGTAAACTGAATATTATGGGTTTAGTTGGAACCAGAAGGTTTGTTCCAAACACAACATGGCATTATGTCTTTTCCTCACACTTTTAATCTGCCTAAGAGCTATCCTGTAACAGAAGAATTGCTGCCACTCCTTGTGACAATGCAGGACATGAGCACTTTTTTTCTGGACATCACCCACATAAACAACACTGACAAAGTTATGTTGACATAACTATATTTAGGATTAGTCAAAACAATGTACCAGTAAGCTTTAGTAGTATAGAACTGGCACGGTAATTATGACGAGCTCAAGTTCTAATGAAGACACAATATTCATTTTTTTCATGACAACAAGCAAGGCAGAAAGTGGGCCCCCGATGGTTTTCAGCTTCTTAGCCATGTAGACTGGAGTTCTGAAAAACAGGTCTTCTTCTGAGGTCATGCAGGTTAAAAAAACACTTTTAATTTGATGAAGAGGAAGGCTGCCCACAGAAGCTGTGGCTGCCCCATCCCTGGCAGCGTTCAAGGCCGGGGTTTGTTGGAGATTTTTAGGCAAAGGTCTGTCAGTAATTGCCTGAGTAGCATCACTTCCACTGCTCTTATTTCAACATTGCAGTCAAAGACCTCACCTCATTTTAATGCTGGACTGCAAGCGTGGCAAGCTATCTAAGGTCAGTGCTGATGAAATTATTACAGAAATGTTAATTCACTCAGTGAATAGCTCATATAGACTTAGGACTGAAAACACGTGAGAACTGCTAGCTTTAAAATCCAAGACTTTTGGTACATGATTCTGTATATGCTTTATGCTTTCCTATTTCCTTTTCCTAACTAGAAGCACCCTGACCTACTCTTTTCTGACCCTGCCTTACCTAATTAGTTGTTAAAGAGCTACTTTTCCAGTGCTTCAGTGCAGACTACACAAGGTCAAACTAAAATGTCACATGGGTCAACAATATTTAGTACTGACCATCTGCCAGCTACTCCTTTGCTTTCTGGACATGAACATTAAAGTCAAGTGCAACTGTTTTTACTTCAGGCACCTCCAGAACATTCATCATAGCAATAATAGTAAGTAGATCTTAATTTCTGCATCAGAAATAGTATTTTAACATATATAAAGGACATAATTGACTTTGCAAAACTTACTTTATTCTCTGAAACTGATTTCATCTCACTAAGGTTTCATATGGGCATTTTCAGATCCCCTTGCTCTACTGCAAAGCTGATAAGCCAGATATCAAGTAGATGGATCAAGATAATGCAGTAAAGTAACAGACGCAGTTTTTATCACAGGTGGTACATCTATTGTTCTTTAACAGAACCATGTGAATGCCAAATTTCCCAATTACAAAAAAGCCACACAATTTTACAGTCTGCTTATTAGCCATTTAGGCCCCTAAAATATAGAGCACATGCACTGCAAAAGCTTGACACCCACCCAGAAATTTATGACAAAGTATTTTTATAAAATGCCATACTTCTAAAACCAATTATTGTTGGAGGCCTAATTTCTGGTTGCTAAAAAAAGCTTGAAAACGCAAATCCACTGGAAGTCAAGAAAGCAGACAGAAAGAACCAGAAATGCGTGTCTTTCTCAAGCTTCTAATTTTTAGGCCACACAATGATTATTTGTTTCCTAAACTATGATTTTTTTGAATGCTTGAGATGTCAATATTATAAACATGCCAGATAGGATCACTTATTAGAATACTTATCAGGTATCAAGATTTGCTTCCAAGGCCCAGTCATATGTAAGGATTACAGTGACAGAACTATCTATGATGTCAAGGATGACAAGAACTCGGTATCCTGCCCTAAATGCATGTGACACCTATCAGGATTCTTACTGCAGATCCTATAGTATGAGAGAAGTGACCAAGCAGCTTGGCTTGGAAGTAGAGAAAATTTAGCTTCAGCAACAGGTAATTATATGTGCGGAAACAATATACATGCAGAAACGCTTACTGGGGTTGTCAACAGCAATGGCTGCTGTGCAGGATGCACAGCATCCAACACAGACAATGTCTAAGTCCTCACTTCTACAGGCTCATGTACAGCCTCGCAAGGCAGTGGAAAAAAACCTGGGGGCTGTCAGTATTGCCATATCACTAAACTTTATCTTTTTCTAGAAGAACTTCGTTTTATAGGGTTCAGGCTTCTTTGAACAGTCTTCCTTCATCAGCAAATCTGAGACCTTACTCCACCACTTGTGCCTTCCAAGTACAGCAGTACTTACTCAAAGCTCTGAATCAGCTTGGTTAAATCATTTCTGCTCTTGTAAATAACATAATTTGAACTAACTTACCTATCTCTACACAACAGTACACTGTGACATTGTCATGGGTTCAGCAGCAGCAGTCATTTTTCTCCTCCTTGGTAGCTGGTGCAGCGCTGTGATTTTGATTTTGGGCCTGGGAACAGCGCTGATAACACCAATGTTTTCAGTTACTGCTTGGCAATGTTTTGGTCTGACCAAAGACTTTCATGCTATGCCAGGGAGGAGGGGAAGCCGGGAGGAAGCAGAGACAGGACACCTGACCCAAACTGACCAAAGAGGTT
>JARCZZ010002624.1:0-32019 GCA_030323915.1 Brotogeris chrysoptera | reverse complement strand
TGTTCTTATCTCAACCTGTGGGAGTTGCATTCTTTCAATTCTCCTCCCCATCCCCCTGGGACTGGGGGAAGAAAGAGGGGGGAGTGAGTGAGCGAACATCGTGAGGGGCTTAAACCATGACAGACATGCAGTCATGCACAATGAAATTAAGCTGGATCCAATATTCAAAGTGTTCAAAAGAAGAGCCACATATGGCCTTTAGGACTGTGAAACATTTCTATAGAAACAGTTTCTACAGAAGAGTAATTCAAAATTGACAGAAAAGATTTCACTGCGACTAAGCAAATGAAAAGGGGAAATAAAAAGCAAAACTCCCAAAATCTTGCTTCCAAAATGAGCTGTTACCTTCCTTTCCTATCTTCCTTTAACCAAGACTGAGAAACCACCTCATTAAGCAAGAAAGTTGAAGCACGTCAATCTGTTTTCAAAGAGATAATCAGAAGGTTTGGGAGGATGGACAACAGCATGCATGAAGAGACGAGGGAAGATTCCAGTAATGTTAATAACAACAAAATACATACTGTATTTTCTTTTGGAGTAGATCATTTTCTCATTACTCTGAGTGTGAATCTGGAGTAATCTACATTCATAGCAGCAAATACATGAAGCCAAGATTAAGATCCGTAAATAACATTTTTCATTAACTGCCACTGTAAGTCAAATCTGAGAGGCTACAATTCAGGTATGTAAACAACTAGAGTTTCCAAAGGTTGATGAAGTGATTAGATTGTCCAAATTCACATGCTTCTGCCTATCAGATCTACAGTATACAATGGCAAGGTAAATGACAGGTAAAATTTCATTGTTTTTCATTGTTTTCCTCTTTCCAAAGGTAAGGAAGGAATAGGGATGACAATTTCACCTGCACTGAGTTCTTTAAATCCCTCACCCCCTGCTTTTTTTTAATTTTAGTTTCATGGTAAGTTTAACATAGAGCACTTTCTTGAACAAATAACCTAAATGCTACATGATCTTTTGTAGATAGCCCTGAGTAAAAGTCCTACATTCTCACTTGATTTAATACCAAACCTCTTATTTGTTGGCATCTTTGGAGTCAGAACATGAGTTACTCTCACAGCCCTGGATAGAGTTTCAAGAGTATGCTCTTTCAAAAGTATCTCTGTTTTATGTGCAGCCCTAATGCTATTAAATATTAAAAAGAAAATAAAAAGGTCTTGAACACATTACATCTTGATTCATTATACTGAACGACTGTTATCAAGCCTGAACACTTGAGTTATGTTAGCCTGATACTACCGCCTCAGTATGCAAGTCTACCTAGTTATTTCTGAGCACAACTGCCATCTGTGGCGACGGTCCTATCCATTTACTCTGTTCTGTATAATTCTTTTCCAGTCTGTTGTGGCAACTGTGGGGAGGTATCCATGTTTTGAAAAATTGTAGGCACAACAAAGTTATGAACACTCATGATTCTTACAGAAAGTTTCTAATTTCAAGCAGATACCAACCCCATGCTTCTGATGAGCAAGTCAAGGAATGCCTGTGCAATGCATGACACAAAAGAAACAGTGTAAACTTTAACTCAGACAATTCAGTTAAGCAACGGTTTTATAAGCAGGTAACTGATGATTCCACTAAGTAAGAAAACTAATGGTCCAGTTTGGAAACGAGATTGTGAGGGCTTTGCTTCTTTTTCCCTCTGACAATAAGCATTTCTTAACCTTTCTTAACTCCAGTGCAACACACAGGGGACACCAGTCATGCAGCGTGATGTAAGTATCCTTGACATCAACTCTACTCAGGAAGGAAAGAAAATATTAAAAGCAGATAATTAAATGGAGACTTTTTTCTTTAGAGAAACATAATTAATGAAATTGTGGAAACACTTTATATACAAAGGCACTCAGAAGTATTGGGAATCTGCTTTGTTCTCCACCACTACATCCTCTCTTAATACATTCATTCAAGTCATTGTGACAAATCAGGGCTGACTAGTGGCTCTCTAGACACCATTAAAAACCCCATGTTTTTAATAAGAAAATTATTTATGCATACAAAATGATAATTTTAACTGAATACAAAGAAATGCCTATCAACACAAGACTAACACTGAAATCTAGCCAGATGGTCAAAAAACCTCAATATTCAAGGAAAACAGAAAGATCTAACGAAATTGCTGTCAGCAAATACTCAAAAGAAACAGTTAAAAGAAAAGTATGTGGGCTTTTTTTTTGCTTAGATATCCTTCTGCATTCTGTAACTGGTATCAGTTCACTGGCAGAAGTAATATTCACAGACAGGACAATTAAATTTATTTTTTGATTGTATCAAAATGTATGGACTGGATTTATTTCAAACTGAAGAGACTTTAATTACCAGTATAAACCAAATCACTAGGCTATGATGTTGTCTTTTTGTCCTATGTCAAACAGCTTAAGAAGGACACAAAACATCTATAAACGTAAGTATCTGTTAACATAGTAATCTATAAATTTATCTGAATGAAGAAATTTCCAATCATTCTGGCAAGAAAAGCTGACTGTGAAAATTTACTCCAGAACATTCAATATTACTTGGAGTACTTTGATAATTAAAGTATGTAAGAAGGTTACGCTATTTATTATTTGAGCAAAATCAAGAATCTAAACTTAAAAAAGAAAACCTAACATACTGACTGAAAACCTAAAGATTCGTGTTCTGTTTTCCCAGCAATATCTAAGAAGATTTTTGAAAGGAAAAAAACAAAACGAAACAAAAAAAAGAAGTATGAAGACTTCTGGCAAAAACTGTAAACCAAAGATTTAGTGTTCTATTTGCAAGTATCCTATATATATAGAGATAGATCCAAATATACGTTCCAGCAAAGACACTGCAAATGAAACTCATTCAAAAGTTAATTAAGACTTTTCTACACATGGAACTGTTCCTGATTAATTCCATATGGGGCTATTCTTATAACAGAAGTGCCTCATTCCATTTTACTTAAAACAAACTGGGTTGTTCAGGAATGAGAGTTGCCCATAGATGGAATTAATCAGAATCATTGTAGACTATTTTAATTACTTGTGACCAGATAGGATTTAAGCGAAAAATAAAATAAAATCAGCAGGCTTTAATTCATAACCACCTTTGTGCTGGCCTAGAGGTCTATCTGTAGGGATCTTCCTGTAAAAGAATCTAAAATTAAATATCTGATCAAAAAACACTGAGAAGTAATGAGTAGTATTTTGGCCTTTTCCAATAGGTATAGGAAAAAAAAGATTAAAGTAAATACACTGTAGTGAAAAGGCACACAAATCTCAAGTTTCTGAAGAAGGGCTTTTTGCTTTCAGGCTCTGCAGCTATCCCCCTCTTCTCACTTCACAAACAACCTGATCTTACCTGAGGGCCAGGACTGTTTCATAGTCCACAATAACTGCACGACAAAGATTACATCAGAAGATGGCACACAGGACTGAAACCTCTCTTTTTCTCTGTCTTATGCAAAGGAACTTGTATGCCACAGCAACAGCTCCTCCTGACTGTGTCATACAAGATTATCACATTGGCTTTGTCCTGACACAAAGGATGGAATATGGTGCCTCAGCACACTCACACTGAAGTGAAAACTAAGTTTTCTGGGAAGGGTTTCAGAGAGCTCAGGCCACAAGACTAGTACTTCAGACACACAATAGAATCATCACCTAGTATTTTGGGCATAATTTAAGTCTAGACTGACAACACATTTGTAAGACTTGTACCTAGCCCATTCTCAGTATACTTGCCATTCTTCTTCTTTGTTTCCTTTGATTCAAACATTTCTCACTGCTTGAAAAGTGATGATTTTGGCTGCCTATTCAGATGACTAATCACCAAATGATAATGTGATCCTGCAGAGAAAAAAAGCTAAAAAAGAAAAAAAAGTGCACTTTGGTTTTTTTATAACCCTAAACACATCAGTTTTGTGAGAGACACATAACAATGATAACGCTTATGCAAACCATACCCTTATTCATTATTTTAATATATGATTTTCACCTGGTAGATTGTGAAGGATTAGGAAAACTCTCTCAAATCAGGTGCACTTTGCAGGGAGTGAATGACTTCCGGCTTAGTGAGTACCAACACAGCAACAGACAAAATGTGGTATAATACCAGAAACTGAACATTGTTATTGGCTCCCTTTGGCAAGAGCACATCTAAGAAGCTATCATCCTTCCTAAACAATTCTAGCTGCTTTAGAAAACAGGCTTATGTATGAAGTTTACAAAAGTTTTCATAGGATTTACTTACACAGCAAGAATGTTTGTAATAATAGCCTTGCTATTCAGACTAAAATGTAAGTTCGCTTGGTTATTTTTGTTTGTTTGGGGTTTTTTTGGCAGTATGTATCTCTTAACTATTAATTCTACTGCAAATGCAGTTGTATTAAACAAGCAACTTGGATATTGCACCTTATTTCTCCTCTGGTTTTCTAGTTCAGCAAATGGGCCCTGCTACCCATTTGTCATGTAGACATGAATTGTATTTACATCACTTGACTTTGTTGGTATGACCAGAACAAGGGTAGCTTTACCAGCAAACCCATCAATTGTACACAGTCATATGTAAATAATCCTCAACTATTCAGTATGGCATCTGTAAAAGGTCTGTAGTTACTGTTCTAATAGCTGTTAAAGGGCTCACTCAATCTGCTATTAACTCGCAAATAACCACTGACAAATATCCTACTATTGACTGTTTAACTCTTTGTAAGAAAAAACACAACCCAGTAGTGTTTACTGTAAATATTCCATTCCAGTACTGAGCTCAGCAGGTGATAAATGTCATTCATCGGCTTCCTTCTTGCTTCAGTCAGGAAGATGTCAATCTGATGGCATCCATAAGGCCTAGCAGCCTCATACCATAACAAATGCTGCTGTTTGGTGACTAGGGAAAGGTTTCAGGTGACTCCCTACATGACAGGTGGCACATCTTCCTAAAGAAGCTTAATCCCTGTTCCAGCAGGGAGGAAGTGTCCTATAGTAAGCTGATGGTGCAAAGGAAAGAGTTCAAACCAGCATTATAAGCCCTTTTACCCTAAGAATGGATCAGCTATTTTGCTTCCAAAAACTGAATGTAGGTTCTCACCTGCTGTCTACAAACGTGTTAGTCAGCATTGGTGTGAGGAACTCACTGCTAGGTATTTGTATCAAGACATAGTTTTCCTTACAGGAGCAAAAATGACAAAGATCCACTGCCGTTTTTCCATCTTCCTCACAGCACATAGGATAGCTTTCAGAGACGGTAGAATCTGGTTTGCTTGAATTTAAGAGAATAATAATCCCACTAAGCACAGTTCAGTGCGACAGGAAGCCAAAACCTTCAGACAGAAATCAGGATCAAGAGAGCTAAGAGGTCACATGACACGTAAGTATGTCGACTTTAAGCCATAGATGAAGACAGCCCAAATCAGAAAGCTTTGTCAAGATTCAAAATACAAGCAGACCTTTGCAGATTTAATGTACTAAGTTTTCTTTTCAAGGTTTCCCAATTTTATACATCACTGTACAAGAGCCTGAGACAAGGAGGCACC
The DNA here is from genome assembly GCA_030323915.1 of Brotogeris chrysoptera. Lineage (NCBI taxonomy): Eukaryota > Metazoa > Chordata > Aves > Psittaciformes > Psittacidae > Brotogeris > Brotogeris chrysoptera. Next base: position 26,504 of record JARCZZ010002624.1, on the reverse strand, counting down.
AAATGTGATCAGTTCTAAGCAATGTAAAGTCTGGTGGCTTTGTAATGGAAAATAACTGAGATGCTTGAAGGTAGTTGACATAGGTTTAGGTCCTTAGGACCTTAGTACAAAAATGTAAGAAAAACAATAGAAAAACAGGACCTGGGAATGGGGAGTATCCGGGACTAGCAGATGTTAATGAATCCATTAAGCTGGTGTAAACATCTACTGGGGAGCATCCGGGACTAGCAGAAGTCCAGGATGGGAGCAGTGAAACTATCTGCTCAATAGGACAGGATGTCTGTAATGTTAATTAAGCTGGAGCTCCAAAGAGTGCCAGCGGGTATGAATATTGTAAACAGCTCTCAAAGACCACCATTACATTTCTGTATGTATGTGGGAAACTTTCTGGAAAGTGATGTAATTCACGTGTAGCCTCATGAATATGAATGTATACCCAGCGACTATACCCAGTGACTACATAAGGACGGCCTGTGTAGCAGTACGGCAGACACACGTTAGGTGGAGCTATCCCCCGTGTCTCCCGGCGCTTCAACAAGGAATACCTGCTTGTCAACTTGAAAACTTTGTTGGCGAGTTTGTTCCTGAAGTTTTCTCCGAATCAAGACTGATGTGCATCCAAGATTGCAGCCCACTAATTTCAATCACGTCAAATGCCTATGTGATTTTTGATCTGTAGTCAGAAGTAAAAAGTTCAGAGCATTTCAAACATATACTGTAAACAGCATTTTTGATTAAGATTTTGCATAAGAGGTTTAAAAAAGTACTATTACCACTTTCTCAGTTCTTTTTTCCTCAGTAGATATTTTTTATAAAAATGAAAAATAGGGAACACCAAGTTGTTGTGTTTATTTTGTCAAATATAAAATGCAGGTGCTGTGGAAGTTGTTGCTTTGTTGATGTCTTGGTTGAAATTTAGGCAATAAGGAATTAGTTCAAACCATGTAGGAAAAGGTATCTTTGGAGCCAGAGGCATGATAAACATTTTAGTTCTCAACAGTACTGAACTAGAAGGGGATTTTTAGTGTTTCTCCAGAAAAAACTATCCACAGTACGTAGCGTACCACATAAGAACCCATTAGGCCCTGAAGCAGACTGAAACCTTCCAGAAGCAAACAGCTACAAAAAGATGTGGTCAGTCAGGGCCAAGGCTGAGAGTTGAGAGGATTCTCTAAGCCATAAAAGCTGGCATCCCATTCTAGAATATATAGAAAAGAATATATAGAAATATACATTAAAGGATACTGTTTTTCTTCCTCCTCTTTCTTCTACAGCAGATTGAAGGGTGCTGCTCTGCAAGAATGTGACAAGATGACATTATTAATACCATCAAACAGTGAAACCTGCGGACAGGCAGTGTTTGGTCCATTCATCACTTTTACCTTCTACATTCTGTTCTTTTAATACACGAGGCACGAAGGTGAAACTTTCTGAAGGGATACAGCTCCTGTCATTGCAAGCAACTCTCATTCCTACCACGCTAAGGGAGAAAAATTCTCTGAGTCTGTAGGGTTAGAGAAAAGACAGAAGAATTTGCCGCACACCCAAGCAGACAGCAGAAAAGCAGACAGATATTCAAACTCTCCTTGCAATGAAAATACTCTTCCTAGAAACTAGATATGTGTACAATTTCCTACAATTCAGTGCAGCCCTTGCCTGTCTGCTCAGTTTCAGTCAGCTCCGTGGCTTCTCACCTCCTAACAAACCTGATTTATGGAAACACAGAATGGCAATGAGAGATTGTTTGTGAACAACTTTTATTTCTATTCTGCCTTATTTAGTGTGTTGGGTTTTTTTGGGTTTTTTTTTTGTTTTGGTTTTTTTTTTTTTTTTGGTTGTTTTTTTTTGGTGTGTTTTTTTTTTTTGTTTGTTTGTTTTTGGTTTTGTTGGGGGGGGGAAGAATCCCTTTTCCTGTGCAATTACCAGTTCAAATAAAGTCAGTCTTTCGGTGTTTAAGCCTTTTTCACCTTTGGGAAACACATTTTAAGGAAAAAAGACCTAGAAATACCAGCTTTTAAGCTTCAGCTTTCTCAGTGGTTTCATCACACTTGGGCAACAGTACTCTGGATTTCTGTTTGGAATGCAGCATGATGCCTTGGTCATGAAATGGCTGGGAAGCTCTGTGCTGACTGTGGCCTGCTGTAGCTGAGGCCGTGCTGTAGCACAGGAGTTAGCAACACAGGGAGGCAAATCAGTTTAAACAAACGCAGGAGCGGCTGCCCTGCAAGAGGCTGAGCAAACCATAGCAGTTGGCGGCTCACCCTTTCTGAAAGCTGCTGACCTGAGGAGGAAAGGGAAGAGGGAACCCAAGTGTCGTGGTTTAAGCCACTTCGTGGTTTAAGACTCTTCAGTCTGAAATCTAAGACAACTGAAAGGGAGCTAGAACAAGAGCCTATAAAATCATGAATGGCATCAAAATGTCGAATGACAAAATGAATGTTTGCTGTTATTGCTGTCAAGTCATGAATGAAATGGCTCTAGTTAAACTATCTGGAGAAAAGCTTAAGCAAACAAGTACTTTTTCCAGACAGTGCCTATCAGTGCCAAACTCTACTGTGCAGGTGGTAAATATAAATGGAGTTCAAAAAGTGACTAAAGAAATTTACCAGGAAAGCATCAAGTATTATCACATGCAGTAATGAAAGAGCCTCAAGAATGCTTTTGAGATTGCCAAGCATAAGGAGAAAATAAAAGCAAGAGAAACCACTCCAACACCTGTCCTGTATTCACATCCTTTCCCAGAGCAATTCCGCTGGTTATCATGAACAAAGATACTGAACTGGAGGCACTTTTGATATGAATCACGTACAGCCATTTTTGTATGTTCTTATGCACTTGGCTCATTCATGATTCTAATTTACAAGAATTTAATTACTGTAAAATGTTTGGATGAAGAATATTACCTGTCTGTACCAGTCATGCCACGTGCCATGGTACACACTAAAGCATTTTATCAGCTTTGCTACAGTGCTAAAGTTATTAATGTTAAAATGTAATAAACTAGTCAATTCAAATGCCTAAAGGCCAATCACAATGAACTGGCAGTGTTAAATATAACCTTGACCATAGAACAGTATCATACTATGCTTTTAGCATTGTCCCAGCCTAGATTATGGATAACTCAAGTCTGTACAGCTTAGGTGTTAAGTTTTCACTAAATTACTGCTTGCATATTGTATTGAGTTAAATTTATTATCAGACTAATTGAAGTGTTCTAAAATAATGCAGTTTCTAGAAAAATAAGCTCCCAAAGGAACTCCACTTCTAAAAGTTAACTAAATGGATTAATGCTCAAAATAATATTCTGGTTATCATCCATATCAAGGATAAAAAAGGTACTTTAATTGAAATTTTATACATGCAGCTACTCACTGAGTCTTTTAAAAATAAGTTTTCTGTGTTGCATTACTTCTTACAGAGTTAGGGAAAAAAACAAAAATAAAAAAATCAGTAGCATATGATCCACCACATTTCAAAAGATTTCACCATGCCGATAAGAACACAGATTCTGCTTTGTTTACTGAAGCCAATGGAAACTCTACTAGAATTTCAATGTGAATGATAGCAGCATGTGATTTTGATTTTTATTTTTAAATATTGATGTTCATCACAATATTATGGTACATCCTCTTAAATAACTACCCCAGTGCAAAAGGCAGTCCAAATGTCCAAAAGGCAGTCCAAATGTCCAAAAAGGCAGGAAATGTCCAAAAATTAACTAAATACAGCATGATCCTTTAGAGCTGACTGCTGTGAAATGCACGTGGCATTCTCTCTTCAGTATGAAACAGCAATTCAGAAAACAGCCATTCAGACCCTGTTTGGTAACTCAGTACCTTTTTCTTAAGCAAGCTTGCCTAGCTGTCTAAAAAGTGGAACCTTCTTCTATTGTTTTAACTTCAGTACCTCTTTTACATCCTTCTTTTCATTTTCGTATTATTTCCTTAATCATGGCTCAATATAATTCTCAAGCAAAGGTCACAAAATTGCAGAAGAGTTCCAAGAAATGCTATTATAATTCAAATGCATATGACAGACACTCTTGCTCTCCAATTTTAGATCTACCTCTAGGAAGACTAAATCTAACCTGGTATTTAAAGCATGTACCTCTGACTACTAAATTGTAAAATGTAGGCACCACTACTTATAATCAGAACATTTTTTCATCAGATTCTTTTGTAGAAACCTCACCCACTGCAGCCTATCAGATCCCAAATCAGGGGTGCTCCCTGAATTATATGCATTTATCAGTAACTCAAATTACAAAACCCAAACAAAACAAAAAGCAAGCAAACAACCCAAACAAGACAAAAAGCCAAGACCTGATACATCTTTGTGGTAACACTGAGACATAACAATAACTGGTCATAGCTCCTAAATTACTTGAAATCATAAGATTCCAGGAGACAAACAATTTGTCTAAGATACTATTTTAAATGTGTATTAAGTAAAAAGTACTTTATGGTACAGCAAAACATAAAATTTGTTTCTTTTTCTGCTACTTAGTGCATTTAACAAAGCTGTTCAACAACCCTTCCAGTTGCAAGAGTAATAAAACAAACTAAGACAATTTCCTGTTCCACTCACTTTACCCCTTTTGAGATTCGTGTATTGGCAGCAGAAAAATAAACGCCTCTCTCCTTTGTTTTAAGCAGCAGATGTTCCCCTATTTTAGAAGCTAATACCCAGTTAAGGAAAAATGGGAGACATCCTCACCCAAAGCCAGTCCACAGCAGCTCAGGATAGCATCACAAAATTAGTATCAATAATGCCTTGGTAAGGATTGGGTTTTTTTATAGTGACTGCACCATTCTGGTTTTGTATTGGAATCACACTAGCTTTGCTAGAAGAGAACAGTTCTCACAATTTCTATGATAAAAGGTAAAGAATTATTTTTCTTAGAACAGGATCTGTATTATAATTTCCAGGTCAGTTATCTTTCACCTAATAGCAAACAGGAGATCCTTCAGAAATCTTCCAGTTTGGGCCAAAAGAAGAATAAAGAAGGTAAACCACATAACCCACCCACAATCTGGCTTCTGCTTTACTTTGGACTATAAAGACTAGTCTTAGTTTCAAGGGTAGAAGGAAAATTACTCTTTTTGCACTGTAACAGTGGCACTAACTTAGTGCCTCTCTTAAGGATAAATATGAATCCATTTTATTGAACCAAATGTTAGGCACAATCTACTTCTGATTATTATGATCAGCATCTGAAGAAGTTGGAACACTCGGTTATGTTGTTAAAAAAAGTCTATGCATTAGAAGCAAGTATGTCATAGGGAAAAAGATAGCTTACATTTCAGTTTATCAGTTTAGGTTTGTACTTCCATTTTTCATTCTAAACAAGTCTAATTCTTATGCCTTTGCCATTAGAAAGCCCCACATAAACAAAAAACCTCACTAAGCTATCCCACATCAGCAGCTGGGTTTATTTTGGTTAAACATTTAACATATACGTTTCCCCTCTCCCTGAAATGTTCTAAAATCAGTGTATGTTCTAAACACTTGATACCAGCGGAAAACAACCATTTTAAACTCATTTCCAAAACTCAGCAGAAGCATGCTCTTACTGTAAAACCAGAAGGGCTGCCAGAGAGGTTTCCTTCTAGAAAGGTCTTGGGCAAGTGATGAACAGAGCAGGCTGGTTTTCAGCACAGACAGTAAGAGCTCATGAAAACATTCATGAAAAGACTTCAACTTTTGCCTCAAAGCAAGTGAAAGCCTCTTCCTCTTCCATAATGCACCTCTCAAACCTCAGCAAACCCAAGTGCTAGCTCAAAACAGCAAGAGCGCGCTACTACACCCTCACTCAACAGTAACTTCCCTCTCAACAAGGCCAGAAATAATACCTACCCTCCTAACAGAGGAAAGCCGCAGTACCCCGATACCCTTCACCCCTTTGTCTACCCGCTCCCGCCTAAAACACAGCAGAGACGGCCCTGTGCAAGGTGGGAGGGGGTCATCCGGGGGCTTGCCCCTTAGGTAGCGCCCGGGCCGCTGTGAGCGGGTGTGACTTTTCCCCGCCCCTTCCCACTCGGGGCTACTTAAGAGTGGGAACACGGAGGAGCTGCATTCCTCTACCTTAGGGGGAAAAAGGGAAAAAACCGGGGGGCAACAAGAGTGGACTGTCCAGTGTTTGTTTTCTGAGGAAAATCAGTGGTTTTGTTTTGAAGGCCTCTTTTATTTTTAAGTGTGTGGGCGCTGTCTCGTCTTTCGCGGATGATGGTGAGTGGAGAAATGGACGGAAGGGGAACTGTGCTCGGAATGGTGGGAAGTGGGTGAAGGGGGTTGGCTTGAACGCCGAGCCGTGGGGCGGCTCTTTGCGGGGGCTGTAGTGGCTGCTCAGGGTTTTAGGTGGTGAGTGGACGAGAGAGTGGAGCATTAGCTTCTTTCACTTGTTCTTAGGGTGAGGAACGGTGCTGCCTGTAGGAGTGTCACCTCTTGGTGCAGTGAGGGGTGCAGCAGAACCTCTTCAGGATTGGTGTAATTTTTTATACCTTCAAATTTTTAAAGTTTTAAGAAGAAGTGAGGAGCCAAAAGTCAGGGAAGGAATACTGAACTAAAAAGCCTGAGGCTTGTGTGCGGGAAAGCGTCATGGCTTGCAGCTCTTGTGAGGACTTTGAGGCGGGAGGCATTTCACACCACGAGTGGCCATTTTGTGGTGAAGCCGCGCACATGGCGCCGTGCCCCACCGTCGGGCTCCTTCCGCTCCGTTCAGAGCCTGAGCGGGCGCTCCTCCACCTGCTCTGTGCAGGCGCCGCTGCAGGGAGCCCGTCTGTCTGTTCCCAGCTTCCCGTTAGGGTCAGGCTGCAAACCTTGCCGCGGGCGTCGGGGGCTTTCAGGCACCGTACTTTGTTCCCATAGGGGCACCTCCCCTTTTGTCTTCTCCCCCACATCTCTTGAACGTGAAACCCCTTTCTGCGCGCCTCGTTCGGTAGTGTCGGGCAGGCGAGGTGCGAAGCCCGCAGGATGTCTGCGCGGCGGCACGAGAGGAGCGGCAGCCCCGCCGGCTCCGGACTCGCCTGCCTGAGCTTCCCCGAGCTTCCCCGCTGGTGTTTTTTTTCTGGTTTTGGTGTTGCTTTTTTTTAACCTGGCTTCGCGCGGCGCGGACTCCGTGTGGTGAAGGGGGAGTTACTGCCTGAACCCGCACGCTGCCGGTTCAGCATGGGAGTTGCTGTTTCCTCCTCGGGGTTTTATTTTAAAAACGGTGTTAGCGACTGTAACGCAGGTTCTTCGATAGCACCGTAAAAGCAGGGCACGAAAGAAACCCGAACGCCGCTGCAAGCATCACCGGCCGTAGGTACTGGCGCCGGTTGCAGTCCTGGACTGATGGCTCCACCTGCCGCCTGGTGGGCAGGCGTCCTCCCTGCCGCGGGAGCCATGTTCTCCTGTCGGGAGTGTGCTGTCATGGTAACTGGCCTGCACACGCAGGGGCTGCCGAGAGGGACGTACTTCGGCGGGAAAACGAACCAGAATGTTTGGTACTCCCTTTTTAACCAAGGGAAAGACGGGGAGGGAGCCTGGGAAGTCGAGGGCTTGTGTGGCTGAAAGTGAAGGTTTGCCCTCTCCTAGATGTTTGTGAGGCTGAGTGATGTTTGTAACCCATTTGGGTAACTACCCGAGTGGGTAACCACCTGGCACAAAAGATAGTCGTCTTCCACCCTTTTCTTGTTAATTGACAATAAGTCTGACTAGCCTCATAGCAACTGTAATGAAGAGGTTCATTCACTTTCCTGGCATCAAGTTAATGCTTGCTGGGATAATGGCAAAGAGCAAACCGGTTAAATTTACCTTGTTATGAGGGAAAAGTGGAGGCCCGTCCTCGTTAACTTCAGAGAGCTGAGAAACTTAAGCCCTATGTTTCCTGACATCTAGAAGTATGATTTGAAAGATACCCCATGAGATGGATAAGGCAAATCAACCCCATTTAGCGTGGTCTTGAAAGGTTGGGTCACTTCAGCTGGTGCTGTAATTTCAAGGTAGCAGATTCATCAATTGAAGGATTTTCCGGATTTTGGAAACTTTTAAGTGGCTTAGGCTTTGGATGGTGGCTCAGCAGCAGGGCGAGTTCTTTGCCCAAGTTGCAAGTAGAAGTACAGTCATTTACGTAATGCTGTGTAGTAGAATAACTACATGTTGTGCTGGTGAAATAACTTGGGTTTAGATGGGACAGTGCTTTTACCAGTCCAGTGTTTTGCACTGTAGTACTGAGGACCTGAAAAGTAACTCTGAAAGGAGCTTATTTCCTTTTGCTGTACTGTGAGATTTATACCACTGTGCATTTTTTCAGTAACTTTTTGAGTTCTGAGGCACATGTATTAACAGACCTTAAAGCATATTATGTTAACAAATTTTCCAGAATGCCTAAGTAATCTGTTTTTCTTTTAGATATTTAAAGTGTAAAAGCATTAAGTAAGAGTATTTTCATTGAAAACTGTGTTCTACATGACTGGTGTGGGAAATGCTGTGCTTCTAAGGTCACCTATGACTTGCATATCAGCAGTATCTGTATGCTTATACACTTGGGGTGGTTCTGGCACTTGCTGGGTGCCTCTGCTGTGAGCTGTTTCCTGTTTTAGGCTGGAGAGAATTCACACAGAAAAGCGAATGCTTCTCTGTTTGTCTGGTTCACTGAAACAAATGCAGAAAGAAAGAAGTAGAAGCTAGCAGTTAGGTCAGCTTAAGATTGCTGAGGAGCTGGAGTCTCAGGGTTCAGTTCAAATGCCCTTTAGGTAGGGCGTGCAACCAGGGAAGTGGTCCCCTCACTTCTTGCTTCATTTTTGCTCTTTTGTTCTTTTACTAGTTCAGTGTTTATGTAACTACAGGATGTGCTTGGATCAGAAGTGGATATGTCTGAAAGTGCATTTCACAGGAGGAACACTTTCTAGTAGAATTGATTTCCTTGCACAGTGATGTAAAGAGCTTTTGAACAGGAGAGAAGAGGGAGAACTAGCCTTTTTCTGTTTACAGCAGTAATCTTCTATTATACAATCTCTGTTACTGTGGAAGAGTGGAGGTTGGGGTCTCCAAGTTCACTGCAGGGTAGAGGGAGTTCTTGGAGGATAAAGGGGAGAGGATTGAATTGTAACTGTTGTTGAGAATTTGCAGTAGGAAGCATAGTCAATGAGTAAATTGAGTGTAGGCGACAATATCTGTTGTGATGGAAGCAGACTTTAAGGTATAGCTTTATGAAATAGTTTAGAACTGAATTGATGGCTTAGTGCTTCTCAGAAGAGGCTGTGCCTCCTCTGTCTCCATTTACTCTTCTGTGTCCATTGATCTGGTGCTTGTGATAGTCTAGTAAGCTGATTAAATTCTCTACAATAGTAGAATATTAATAAGGTGAAAAACAATGCACTATGTCAGTCTTCCTGCCAATTTTTGTTAAGCCAGCTTAATTTGAACTGACAGGAGTTAGAAGTTGCACAGGGGAGATGCAGGAAAAGCGGTGGGCAAACCCTTTCTGTCTTCTGTTAATGTTGTGTTGTTAATTTGGTTCAGTCACTCTGAAATCACATTTGGAGGGCTGAGTTCTAGTTTTGGGTTTGTTCAGTTGCTGGGCAAATAATTTGGTTCTTATAATTTTCTCATTCCCTCACTGGATGCCTAGTTTGAATGAGTACTTGTCACTCAGCTGCACTTAAATATGCATTAAACATAAAATTCTTGCATAGAAAAATTGGATGCTACTTACTGCAAATTCCTAGGCTTCAAAATACTTGATAACTTTGACTAAACCAAAGTTTGCAGTATCTGAGGTGATAAGTTGCTGAACTGTAAGGAAAAGCTCATTAATGTAGAAGGATGAGTAACACTGAACTGGTCAGTTGTTTATGTGCTTGCCAGGCAAACCATGGCACATAGCTAGAACCATTCATTCAGGATTGTATAAGATGAGGGGTTTGAGTTTGTAGTGCCTGTGGTGCTTACGTTGTGTTTTAATTCTTGTAAATACCTTTATAAAATACTTCAAACCTCATGGAAGGCATCTAGTATCACTAGTTCATCTGAGCAAAATACTGAATTTACTGTTTGTTTAGTGAGTATTTTATCTTCTCTGCACTGAACGAATCCATAACTCACAGGTTGTGACAAAATACTTTGGGACCAAACAGGTGCATCTGAAGTCTGGGTGTGCAAAGGGTGTTGTGGCTGTAGTTCCTCTTTCATAATATTCTTTGCAGTTTTTCTTTACATGTGCTGCACATAGAAGATCCTGCTTTGGTGTAGACTACTTGGAAATAGTTTGTAGTCAGTCATATTCCTGCTATAGTTAAACTGCCCTTTTTTTTTTTTTTTTTTCCCTCCTGAGTTAAATGAGTAGTGAGAATATCCCATTGGGGTCTGATTTCTCTTCTTACAGCTGACTTGTAGCTTAACCTTGTTACCTGTGTTCTGAGGCTGTTTGTAAGCTTAAGTGTATCTGAAGGATTTAAAGCTTTTGACCAGGAAGATGATGAAATTTATTCTATTGAATAATTAATTTACGTGCTAAGTTGTATCTTAAAGAATGTAATTCCTTGCTTACATATGAAAGGAATTTGATAAAAGTCTGAAATTTTAACATTCTCACTGTGTCTAGTAGTAGCAACATCGATTGTGAAGCTTTATATAGTCAGACAGGGCTACTTAAGGTAGCCTAAGTTAGGTCTAAATTGAAATTTTTAAAGCTCCTTAGAATAATTGCTTAAGCTTTTTGCAATGAATAGTCCATTTGCAGCAAGTACTTCATTCAAGGAACTGGAAAAGTGCTATTGAAATCCCTTGTCCCATGCTATATCTATAGGAAGATGCAGGCATGCTAGTATCTTAAAGTGTACTATAATTATTTGACTGAAATACATATTTCTGTTTAAATTTTTCAGTCTGCAAACATGGAGGCCCAGTGTGGAGGTGCCTCAGAGGACAATACCCGTTTGTCAACAACCAGTCAAGGATATGTTTTGCCGGAAGGAAAGATCATGCCAAACACAGTATTTGTTGGTGGAATTGATATAAGGGTATTTACTTTTATTTGCTTAAGATTTAAGATATAGGGCACTTAAATGAGGTGGGAATTAAGGTGTTGCAGCGTCATGAAAGAGCTTTGGGGTAGTTGGGTAACTTTAGTTCTTCGAGTAGCAGAAGATGGGTTAAAAAATTTGTACTGGCTATGTTAAATCAGTTCTGAGCAGTTGAATGTGCTTGAAGATGTTTAAGATTCTGTTTCTTCTAGATGAATGAAGCAGAAATTCGGAGTTTCTTTGAACGATATGGTGCTGTGAAAGAGGTGAAAATAATCACTGACAGAACTGGTGTTTCCAAAGGGTGAGTAGAACATGAGTAGTTGTTTTAAGTTGCTGCCTTATGTGGACCTAATTCTGCCAGAGATGATATGAGCAACTACTTAGCAACACACTTGACAGGCTTAAGCCTTAACACTAGCTGCAGTTTTCTGTTGTGGTGAATTAACACTGAAATGTGTAAGTCTCTAGCTCATAAATCTGTGTAATTTTACAAAGAATAGCCTGATTTTTCTGACTTCAGTCTGCTTAGGGAAAAGTGTCATTGTCACTTAAGCAGTGGGAACCAAGCTGAAAACTTTGTGATGCTTATGCAGGCAGTTCTTTTGTAGTATTTTTCTGATGGCTGGAGTAGTTCAGGATGGTTAAGAGGAGGGGTAGATGGCTTATTCAGGGCAGTGGCACTGTACTCTTCTGACACTTTAGGGTAAGTTGGAGAAAACAACCAAACTTGGTTGAGTGAAGAGTGAGACTTAAGTGAAGAGAGAGAAAGCATGCAAAATTCCCAATGAATATATATATATATGAATATATGTGTAAAAAAAAAAAAATAAAAAAAAATAATTCTGACTTGTCTGTGGTGAAACACTGTGTGCAGGGCCACAGCTGTTGGGTTCTGGGGAAGCTTTCCTAGTTTGGAAGTTATTTCTGCTTTGAGAAGGAGGCTTCAACTTCTGGAGGTTCCAGCCCTATTTTTTTCCCCTATGATTCTGTGAGCAGACCCTAAAAAGTCACTTCCCCCCCCCCCCCCCTTGGGCATGTATGGTAATACACAAACTGGAAATTCCTTCCTCATACCCTTTGCTAGTCTTAATTCTGATATGCAGTTAGCCAGTGCGTGTACTGAATATTGATAATGCATTGGCATACTCCATTAACTGACACAACTGTTCCTATAATGTTCTGAAATTACCTTCATTTTCTAGACCAGATAAACTATGGGGACAGTGAAATAAGTTGAAAAACCCAATCAAGGATCACTTCCCCTACTGATGTCACTGTTCTGTAATGTTTACTTTCATCCAAATCTCTGTAGTAAATATAAAACTTGGTAATTCAGATCTTAAAGGGTTTTCTTACTTTCTGAGTTAGTATCAACTGTAGTGCTCATTTTGAGTAGCTGGAATGGAAGAGCAGCCCTTGTTTCTGTTTTGTACTATTCTAGAATCCAGCAATTGGTTCTTTTCATCTGGCCCAGTAGTATATGCTGCTAGTTAGCAGTAAATAGGTTTTTATGCTGAATTATAAAATTATGTCCTACTTGATACTTTTGGCATGCAATATGATGCACCTGGCATATATGCTGTTAACAGTTCTTGTTCAAAATAATTTGGCTAGCAAGCAAATCCAGATTGATTATTGAATAGCCTGTCTTTTCTTTTCAGGTATGGATTTGTATCTTTCCTGGACAATGTGGATGTTCAGAAAATAGTAGAAGTAAGCTCTTTGTCTAAATTGTCTGAAGAAGCTGATTCATGAAGGCTGGAAACATGTTCAGGGGAAACCAAGTTATGTATCCTGTAGGGTCAAGTAGGAAGTGTAGGGCTGCCTGAAAAGTAAACTTGCTAAAATCTCTACTGGTGGTAGAATCTTTGCATGTTTACTTAAATAAGAAACTAGATTAGTTTGAGCATTAGTGTGCTTGAATGTCTCATGTAATTGTATTTCTAATAATTCTTATTCATTTATATGCTTGAAAGCTTCCTGCATGTGGTTTAGCTGCTTACTTTCTGCACTGTATCGTTGTCGTAGAACCCATGCGTTTATGGCAGATACGTAGGCCAACCAGCATTATTATTGGGAATTCAGGTAACAGGAAGATAGCATTAGCGTGTTTTACTTACATCTCAGCAGTTGAAGTATGTGTTTCTCTTGAATCACTTGTGCATTTGGATGCTACCTGGAGTTCAAGTGTGTGTTAAGCCTCCTTGACTATAAGATGTAACTGTTCACATTTCATACAGTTTTCCTGTAGCTCACACAGGAGATAAGAGGTAAAACTGTTGCAGCCCTTCCGGTCTTAAGAGATCATTATCAGAAATTCTAAATCTCAGTGCTTATGATCAAATCTGCTGTTTGGTTCTGATACTTTTAGCAGGTTAAAAACACACTGAAAGCTTAGTGTTTGCATTGTTACTGCACTTAGTTTTAGGAGGAGAAAAGTATTGAGATATTTCCTTCTCTGAACTCTTTGCATCAGAAACTGCCAGGTCTTTGGAGGATAAGCAGTATGTTTGCTTCTGAAGCTCTCAGATAGTGAAGTAGATCTGAAAGACAAATCCAGGCAGAAATTTAGTGTTCCATGGTATGTTCAGGTGTATACCTGCTGTCTAGCTCCTTAAGGGGGAAGAGAGCATGTTTGAATGAATTGGAAAGCAGTGAAGCTCCAGCAGGAGATTCTTGATTCTCACCAAAACACTTCAAATGCTTCCTGTTCTTTAACTCTCATGGGATGCTGACAAAAATACTGCTATAATGAGCTACAGACTTGCTTGAGAATCCTTTTTACTGTACTAGATCAGTATAGAATGCCTGCTCTGAGGCAACAGTCTCTATAGAAACCTCTCAAGTAGCATTGTCACTTGAGCCATGTACATTGCTGATTTTCTGTGTATGTCTCTTCGAAGTTAAAAGACCTTAGTGTATATCTGTTAATACAGTATTGATGTGAGTGTGTATGCCAGAGGTCTTGGAAGACCCAAGAGGTGTATGGCAAATCTGCTTTTCAGCATAAATTTTGGGTGTACAGGCAGTACACATTATTTCTATCTGGACATGCTTCTTCAAGAAGTAATCTTACAAAGATGTTGAGTTTTGGAGAGGGTGGAAGAAGGTAAAAAATGAGCATCTGTGTTTTAGAACTTAAGTCATGTGCAGTAGGGTCATCCCTGCTTCATTTCAGGCATTGCCTGTACTGAGTGGTCCCAAAGTTTTATGTAACTGAACAAGATGGAGCTGCATATTTAGAACCACTCTAGATGCCTATGTTGATCTGCCTAGCTCTGTAGCTTTGTGCTATCTAAACGTATTTTTCTTCTGATTTGGGTCTGATTCAGTTTGTAACAGCATTCAAGTGTAGGGTTTCAAGGGAACTAGTTTCAGGGGAACTCTACATTAATATCACTGAGGCAAGAATTGTCAGATCTGTGTGTATAAAACCAGAAGGCTGACAGTCACTAATAGGCAGTTGCAAACTACTGTCAGTGAATGTTGCTATAAAGGCAAGTGATGCATAATAGATTTGGAGAGTTGATGCGTAGGCAAACAGTTTGCTGAGAGCATTACAGGAAATGAAAGATAAAGGGCATAACTTCCTGAAGTAGAAGGGGAAAGCGGAGGCTGTTGAGTCTGTATACCAGTTGGTGATACTGTGGTGTAGAACCAGAGTACAGTCTCTTAAAATCAAGCAAACAACTTGCCTCACTGATTCCCCAGCTTACAAAATAACCTGTCTTTCAGTCGCAAATTAACTTCCACGGCAAAAAGCTGAAACTGGGGCCAGCGATTAGAAAGCAACAAAACTTATGTAAGTATACATGCACAAATTTGTTGATATTACAAGTATATATTATAGGTTCTCTCAATTCTACATTAACACCCTTGCATTTCCTTTTTATCTGATCAGTTCTGAATTTTATGACCTTGCTACTTGTGTGATGTACAGTTCTGATAATAAAACTCAGGTTGCTAGCAGTACACAATATAGTTAATGTTGAGTTAAATTTAAGAGTCAAAACACTGGGATTTTTTTGCAGTCTGAGTTCAGATTAGTAATGAAATACATCTTAAAGATGTTCTAATTACCTTTCTTTGCTTTAAAACAAGGTTCTTATGTGCATCCCAGACCATTAGTCTTCAATCCTCCTGTACCACAGTTCCATAATGTGTGGGGAAATCAAAATACAGAGACATACGTGCAGCCTCCAGCTGTAATGAGCCCAGTAACCCAGTATGTTCAGGTAAGCCTGTTCATGACACTGATTTTGAATCATAATTGATTGTTTGTGAAGGTGAAAGCACATATAACTTCAGCAATATGTATCAAGACTCCAATCTCATCTTCCCTCTTGCTTTCTTATTACCTTCTCCAGTAAGCAGTGCCCAAATTCAAACCATTTTAAGAGAATGCTGGTAACCTTGAAAAACTTACTCAAGTCATGTCATCTCTTTAGAAACTGAAAAGTGGAGATACTTTCTATTTTGAGAATGTGAAAGCTGTTGAAGGTGGAGTGAATTTTAATTATATAATGTTTAATTATATAACATGTAGCACTTTATATAACTTAACTATATAAATTGCTACTTGTCACAGATGCACTTCACAAATCAGATGCATCCGGATGTTTAACACTGCTGCCCTGGCTCAGAATAAACTGCTGAACTTAAAGGTTTTTTTTTTTTTTGCAAGTATGCAACCGGAAGCTGCCTGTAGTACTGTTTCCTCCTACCTGAACAAATTTATATTTCTGAACTGCTCTTGTGTTTAAGAACAGTTGTGGTATCTGCTCTTAACAGCTGTGAGCAGTACAGTATGTCTACAGGACGTCACTTTATTGGTATTTCAGATAAGCATTCTTACTGAGGTGTAGGCGAAGTACTTCTGGTCCTCTTATGAGCCCTGTACTGCAAAGAGAAGACTACAGATTATGACATCTTTCTGTATTAACTCTATATCATGCGGCAATACAACAGGGCAGTATTAATCGGAAGCTGATTCTATTTTGTATATTTTCATTAAGTAAATGAATGAGCAAGCAGGAATGACTGGCAGAAATATTTATTTTTTTTTTCCCCAAGGCAGATCTTGATAGTACTCTTGCTGGTTCCTCCCAGGTTTAGTGGGAGAGTGAAATAGTGCGGGGGGAACTAATTGTCTTAAATGCTGGAATGTGCCTTTAACTGTTCTCTGAAGAAGCTGAGAAGGTTCCAGGTTAGCATTGTGTCCAAATACTTGCGGTGAAGAAATGCTGGGAAACCATCTGAATTGTAGTACTTGGCTTACTTTGGCTCCAAGAAACTGATCTTCAGGCTGTAGTCCATTATTTCATGGTAGTTGGGCTGGGATGAGTTGTACTTCTGAAATGACTTAAAAGATCAGCTGCAACCAGGTGTTGTTAGGTACGTGTTTAGAATCCTACGTCCTAGAGATTTTTAGTGCCTGAAATGCTGAAGCCCTACTGGAAATCTGTAAGGGTTGCTTTGAAATAATGAAGCTAGTGTGAAATGGGGACTGAAACAACAATGTGACCACATCTAAAAATGTGGTCATGACTCCTGTCTTGCTTCAGACTTTTTTAAAAAACTCTCAACTTTATTTGCAGACATACCCCTACTGTTCGCCAGCTGTATTGATACAGCAGCAAGTTCCTGTAGGTTATCAGCCAGCCTACAACTACCAGGTACGTAATTCTTTAGTAACAGCAGAAAGGCTATTGATACCTGGCAAAACTTGAATGGAATGAACAGTGTTCAGAACTGGAGTCTGACCTTTCTGTGTTTCTCTTTCTGGGAATTCTTTTTCCTTTCAGCTCCTGCTTCAGAAACCAGAAGTAAAAACAAAATTGGTGATATTTTTGTTACAGTGCAGTGAAAACTAATGAATAACTTGGCATGCTCTTCAGTTTGATTTTTTTTTTTTTTTTCTCTTAAATACTTAATGATAAATCAACTTCCAAATCAGCAAAAGATACAGGGATCAGTAATACTTTTTCTCATGGGAAGGAGCTCTGCATACTATAGTGCAGATAGTTGATATTATGTAAAACAGAAACGCTGAGTCTTACCAGCCTATAAAAATGTGGGATGTATTTAGAGGGGATGTGCTCGTGAGCCCTAAAAAGGTCTTGGAAGGCACTTCACTGACAATGATTTTTGAACTTGTAAGTGAAATGTGTTTAAGTCCTCTTATTGAAGCAGAACCAGAAATAGTTTAGTAACTGGAATTAACTAGAGGTTTGAGATGTTTTCAGTGTGGCTGCTGTGATTTCCCTTATTTTTTTAAAGTTCAGAAATCTTATTTTAAGCAAACCCAAACACCTTGGAATGAGAAGAGGAAGGAGATAGTTGCATCTTTGGTAAGGGTGGTCTTTATGCTAAGACCTGTGTGAGGTACATGTGGAAAAAGCTATCTTGCTGGACAGAAGACCGTAAACTACTGTTCAGTGAAAAATCCAGACATGAATTGATATAAATGGTGCTCTTAAAGAGCAGCTACTTGCTTGTGTTGGAAGCAAATGAATAAAGGCTGGGTTTTGTCCAATTTTTGTTTAAGGTTCAACCACAATGGCTTGCTGGGGAGCAAAGAAACTATGTTATGCCTCCGGTAAGTCTGCAATGTTAAACTTTTGGAACTTTGTCTTCTCAATTAGTGCACTGGTTTGACAGCTTGATACTTTAACTAACAATAAAAATCACTTGTTTGTTGGCTGGAGCTATATGTAATCTGATCTATACAAATTGTAGCTGCTGACAGAGTAGGTAGCTGTTCAGGGCTTCCTACTGATGTGCAGTTCTTTTAGGAGCTGCTTGGCAGAGCAGAGCTGCCTGTTTTATGGTGTTACTCCATATGTTCTGGTCACTGAATTCTGGAATTTCCACATGAACAGAATTGGGTTTTCATGAAAGGTTGAAGGAAAAATAAGTGGTGACCCAATGCACAAGTCTGACTTAAAGATCTGTATCATTTTACTGCTTACTATTCCAAATTTTTTAAAAAAGCCTCAAAATACTCTGCTTTGCAAATACTGATAGTTTTTGGCTCTCTTCGACAGCTTTTAAAACTACTTCCTAGGCTGCTGCAGGCTGTAAATGGTGCTGATAGCTTCTAGAAATTACTTGCTTTGTGTGACACTACACACATTGACAAGAGGAAAAATACTGTATTTCTTTAAAAGTATTGGAACTTAAACTTGCATCTTGGGGTGTTCTGTGGGTATAATCCTGCATTTATTGAGTACAGTTTCTGTTAAGTGTTTAAAAGCTGTAATACTTAATCTTCTTCTGAACAGTATTCTTTCAAGCTAATTCCCACCAGATGTCTGTAGAATGTGTAAGGTAAATGGGGGGAAAAATGAAGAAAAATAGAACTTTGTGCATCTATATTGCTGCCTGCGTGCATCTGGCAATTCTGTCTCTGATCATATTAGGAGAATGTTCCTGCTCACTGCCAATCATGTCTACTTATACTTGCTTTCATCTTCTCAGCAGAGATACAGCCTTTTTCTTTCCATGGAAAGTCTCTTACCAGTGAGACCTAACTTTGTTTTAGTGGGAGCAGAAAGGGTTCAGAAGTCATTGAAATACTAATTAACCTGTTGGCTTGAAATAATTTGTGTTGAATAACATCCATGGACATGATACAGCAGCACTACAACACAATTAGATAATAGCAAGCTGAAGAGTATTTAGAGTGGGTGTGCATGATGGTTTTCATTGAATGTTTTAAGCTTTATTATATGAGCAGACAACTGTGTTAGAACTCTTAAGCATCTTTTAAGTACCATTCTTCATGCAACTCAAGAGGGCAGGCCTATAATGAGATGAGAAACTTCGTCTCTTGGTCTGCTGCTTTATACCTACCTATTCAGTGGATAATCAGTTTCCATTCATGAGTGGAATGCCCCAGTTGTGATGAGGTCAGATATGATGCCTCTTCTGGTGGAAGTTTGGAGTGGTGCCCAGAAAAGAATACTCTATTAATACTGTATCTCCCATTAACATCAGTTCAAGATTACAGTTTTGGTATTGAAGTGCTTTTGGGAATGTCAGATGGTACACCTGGTGTTGCTTTGTATAATCACAAATAGCATTAAGAATGATGTTACAAGAAACTGAAAACTACTGTCAGCTGTGGGTGAATCTGATTACTTCGGGGATGGGGGGATGGGGAGTTTGGCTCCTGGAAACTGAGGATGCTTAACCCTGTCACTGAGTACCCAGTGAAATTAGCTGTAAAAGCTGCCAGTTCTTTGGAAGCATCTGGAAGGATATTTTCATAAAGAATAAATGCTTTATCAACCTCTCGGCTATTGTAATTTAACTCTGCAGTTGGTTGCCAATTGTAACACTGCCCTGTAAGCAGAGGGAGGCACGAAGTTTCTGACAGAAAACATAAAATGACTTGTGCTTTTCTAGGTCTTGTTGCATTTATTTATTTAAACTATTTTGTCATGAAGAAAGCTTCAAACAAGAAAGGATCTGTATAGAGCAGAGCAGCTTCTTGGAAGCTTCTTGGAAGGGCAGTGGTAGATGATGCTTTGCTTCCCCTTTTGCTCGATTTTTAGTACTTTAATCCTTCAAGTTACTGCTGGTTGTCTCATGCTTGGTGAACATCTTCACTATGCTAGACAAAAAATAACTTCATACATGGAAGAAGCAGGTTGAGGAGCTAACTGTTGAGTGGTTACAGTGGAGACAGCTACTAGAATATATCCTTTTTGGAAGGAAGTCGAATTTTCTTAAGGCAACATGTAGTATTTCCCCCACTTGCCTTCACACTTCTGATAGTTTCACAAGGTTGGTGTGGCTTATGGGTAAGTGAGGACCCATACAGCTGTGCATGTTTTTCCAGTGTTACTGAAACACTGCAATATTTAAACTGTACAGGTTTATACTTCAGTAAGCTACCACTGCACTGAGGATCCAGAATTTATACAGACAGAATGCGCTGTTCCAGAGCCCACACAGTCATCTACTAATAGTCCACAAAAGGTAAGTGCTTTCTTGAGACTTCAGTGTTTTGCCATAAATCCTGTTCCCAGAAATCTGCATGTGAGCATTATGTGGCTTGAGGGAGAGGGGCTCTGATCAGTATCCTTGAAATTAAGGGTATAGTTGCTGCTTCAGCTGTTTGTTCCATCTACTGTGTCCGATTTCTGAGTACAACTTCAGAAGCCTCAAATTTCCTTGAAACTATTAGTGCTTGCCTGTAGTGCTGAAGTCTCTATAAAATGTGTGTTCTGCTTCATTAAGTACAATAATATTTAAGTGATTATGCTTACTCTGCTGAGAATTACAGGGGAATTGCAGGTACTAAAATGCAGGTTAGGTAGCACTGCCTGTTATCTTATGCAGATTTATTTTAAGCTTCAAATGTCTGAATTGGTAACATTTTTGGTAACACTATTTACTTTTTGTGGAAGGTGACCCCAGTTTGGCTGACAGTTAGCTTTGAATTCTAAAGGAGACCTCATTTTTCAGCTGTTTGCCTACTCCACAACTAAATTGGCATGTCATTGGTTAGAAATGTTGCCTTGTAAAATATAAGGGTGATGATGAAGTTACCAGGATTAAAAGCAGATAAATAAGAGCTCAGCAAATATAAGGCAATGGAGGAATCCTGAATGCAAAGTAAACTCTGTGACAGACGTGTTGCTACTATTGGGCTAAGAAAATCAGTATGGCTGTAGATACACCTATAACTGTATTTCAGAAGTCTGTGGACAGGAGCATACAAACAGTAGTATCCTGTCTGTTTAATCCTGAGAACCGTCTGAGGAACACTGTTGTATCTCAAGAAGACTACCCTAAGGTATGTAGTGAAAGCAAAATTAAATAGCTGAAACACAGCTGACCTTTAACTTGTTCACCTACAGTACACCATAAAGATGAAGGGATGCATATCTACAATATTGGGTTTTTTTTTTTAATTGTATGTGCTCTGTGATGTGTGGGTTTGGCTCTCAGCTACTTAATGCTGGAGATGCATTCTGAAGTTGCATTTGGTGGATTTAATGAAGGCTACGTAAAATGCTGAACAGGCAACCCATGGGTACTTAAATGATTACCCAGCCGTATACTCTTTATCAGTGACAAATTGATGAAGGGGGAGTGGGTTATTCCCTAGTGTAGTTTGATGGTGTTGAGTTTGAGCCTTGATAGTCTGTACACCAGTTAAGTGTCCACTGTGTGTTGTAGCTCTCCTTACAAAGTACAGCGTCTGTGCTGTAACCAATAAACTGTAGTCCAGGTTGGTAGCTGGTCATCACATTCTTGCTATGTGTTCAGTCTTTGTAGAATTGCAGCTTCTGATTATATTCCTGCTGGTATTCCTGTTGTTTACTAATCTTATATTTAAGACTTTGCATCCTTTTTGTAAAGGACAGACATGTGAACTAGGCACATGTACCCTGAAGCAGGAATACAGAAGCTGTTTATTTGCTAGTTTTAAAGGGAGTGGTGGTGAATGGAGTACAGAAGGTATTCAGATACTTCTGAAACTTCAGGTGCTTTATTGTAGTTATTACCTAGAATTTTTTTCCTGTCTTTTCTGCTATCCTATTCCAGGAGAGGAAGGCGCATCACTTCAGAAAAGGAAGAGCAGTACTCAAAAGTATTTGATCAATGAAGGCAGAATGTGAAAGTGTTTGATCAACAGAAGCTTTAAAGTATCTAAATTCATTGACTTGATGTTACTACAGTTAAGTTTAGCAATGCAGTATGATGTTTTTCAGAAGGTTGCTTCAAGTTGATGTTCCTGTTCTGCCTGTTGCAGTACAGTTGGCTTTGCTTGAGTAGTTTGAAGTTGTAAGAGTTCACAAACTTCCACGTTTTATTGTTTGCATGCTTCCCCTGATAGCTAACTGGCATGTTAAAGAGTTTATATTGGAAAAACACTCTTGGTTTGTTTGCATGTGGATTTTCTTTTGAGTTCTAAGATACAGTTTGCATGTTACACCTAGTTTTTGTTAAACCACAGTTTAAGTGACTAATCCTGAATGGTTATCTCTTGCAGTTTAAAAATGGAAGTAGTCATTTGCCCAAGAGGTTGTATTTTAAAACTGAGCTCTTAATCAGTGAAGTGGAAGACATCAAGTTGTAACTCAGCTGAAGCCCTTTAAGTCCTGGTTGTCTTAGACTACCTAATCAATGTGGTTATGTTCATTAATGACAGTTTATGTACCTGCAGTCTTGACCATCACTACTACCTTTGGGAGAGTAATTAGGAGAATCCTAAAATTCCTCTATCTAACTTAAGATGCAAGTATGTAATTAGCTGTATTGGCTACTCCTTAGAGTATGCTGTTTTACTTGACAAATTTTAGCAATACCTGCATGTTAAAATTGTGAGAAAATGCTGTCTTTAAAATACGCCTTTATGTGATGCAAACTGTTAATCAAAGAATATCTGTAAGACTATTTTAATAATTATGTAGATTTTAGTTGTGTATTTTGAAACAATTAAATTTTTATTTTGACTTTGCTTCTGAAACTTCTGGTGATGTGCTGATACAATGCTGGAGCCAATTTTAAGCTACCTTGAGAAAGACATGTGGTATAATAAAGATTATTTTTTTTTTTTTTAAGCTATTGGAGATCTGTTACCCTATATGAGAACTGGAGTTACTACACATTCATAGTAAGAAACTTCATTTGGTATGGTTTGTAGCTGCAGTTCTGAAAGAGTAGAACTGAGAGCTGTATTTAGTCTGTATGTTGGGCCCTAGCCTGCTTTTTTTCTTCCTACTCCAGCACCTCAGTCTCCCTAAAGGGGGGAGACTAGAAAGGAATTAAGCCTCTCTGGTTGAGGATGTATGCATGAGCTTGAACAGGACTGTATGTTCAGCTTCAAATTTCTGGAAGATTACTACTTCCAGAAATTTGAAGCTGAACATGTAGTCCTGTTCAAGCTCATGCTAGGAAAAGACTTCCCCAGAAGTAGGTGTTAGTGGAACGCACACAAGGGAACATTGCTGCAGAAATGGACATGTGCGGGAATATGGCTGCAGTGTGAAAAATGTCTGAGAACTGCTTCTCAGGAGTGTTTTGGATGGAATTTCCTTCATGAAGAAAGGGGGGGGTAGAAATGATTATGTTTTAGAGCTGCTTTATGAAGAACTATACTAATGTTCTGATAGCATACATTGACCTGAAAAAGCAAAGCTGTTAACATTTCTCTCTGCTCTGTTCCATGTCACTAAAGATAGCATTGTGTTTCCATAATACCAATTTGCCATAGTTTTCTCAAGATTACTGTTTTAAAGATAGTAGCTTGATTATACTTAAATTCTACAGTTATGCAGCTAAACTCAGTATTTTTATTTTAAGAATAAATCTGGAGTTTGCTGACTATCCAGGACCCTTTCCATTGTAATCCCTAAGTACCTAAATCAGCCTCCTCAGGCTGTTTAAAGCTGTGATGTCAGTTTATTGATAAAGGTAATTGTTTCTTTGCAAATGTGCATTTCATTTTGTCTTAATGTTCTAGTTGGCTTGATTGCCCTGGGATGTGTTTGAGGCTTCATGCTGTAGCTGTAAGAAAACAAAGTGCCTGTGTGTAGCTCATTGAAGAGTCTCAACACTCAAAGAAAGAAATAAAACAGAAGATAGCTACATAGAGTGCATGTTTTAAATTTATTTGACCTGAAGGATTATCTGGTGAGTGAGTTGATTGTTCAGTATGTTTCAAATGGTGCTGCTAGGTATGAACTGTTCTTACAAGCATATTGAGATGGCTTATCACAGTGAAATGCATAGCCCAGGCCTTACGAGTACCATTTATTTTGTCTTCCATTAGATCATGTTGTGCTGGTTTTGTTAGCTGTTTCTCACCCGTAGGAAACCAATCTCTTTATTTCCATCTGGGAATTGTACATTTTGTAGTATATGCCAGTAAAAGTAACAAGTTATAACTAAGAGCATGCATTTTTAATGTTCTTTTGAAGTACCTTATAAGCATAACACGAAAACAGTAGGTAAATCTCTTGTGTTGTGTTCAGAAAGTCAAAACATCTGTTTAATATTGCTGTAGCTGAAGGAATTTGTAAAATATGTGCACAGTTGGAGCTTCTTGCAAATTTGTATCTCTTGTATTGCCAAATCAAGTGGACCATGTTAACTGAACTAGTAGGTGGTGCTGAGTTCTTGTGGGCCTGCCTTTCTTGCCTGTGCAGAGTATGTACATTGTATGGGACCCCAAATCATGCAAGTCTCCTCTCAATAGTAAGACAGCTTTTTGTTAAACAATTATTTAGACAAGATAGAAAAATAAGAGTGCTTGCATATACTTGGTATTACAGAGCTATGACACTTGTTTCTTTTGTGATTCTTACCTGAAGTGTCCCAAATGAGCTGCTTTGTGCTGTGGCCTTTTCATAATCTTATTTGCAAGCTTTGCCACCTGACAGTTATTCTTAGAATGAGACAACTAGCCAGATGGCATTCTTGGATCTCTATTAGGATCTCCATTAGAATGACTGTGACACAGACGCTAGTTCCCTATCAAAATGGAAATGCTTTTCTTTCCTTCTAGGTATTTGTGTGCTAAACCAAGATACTAAATTCTGTTCTACATGAAGGTGATCTGATCCTTAAGTGCTACAAAGAAACAAAATATTTTCCCTTCCTGGCCTTCCGTAGGGCTTTCTTTTGCATGCCTCAATGGAACAAATTGTTTTACAAGTCCTCTAACCAGGTATACAGTATGACTTGCATGAATGACTTGGTAGACTGGTATTTCAGGATCAGTGTTGTATAATTTAAAAGCTTTAATGTTTGCCACTTTTGCAAGTAGCTGAGGGAGGGAAAACAAAAAGTCTAGACTATAAAGAGTATCAGGGCTTATCCTGGGTTCAGCAGTAGCAGTCATTTTTTTTTCTCCTTAGTAGCTGGTACAGCGCTTTGGTTTTGACTTTTGGCTGGGGAACAGTGCTGATAACACCAGTGTCTTTAGTTGTTGCAGTAATGTTTAGTCTGACCAAGAACTGAGTCTCATGTTCTGTCCCAGGGAGGAGGGGAGGCTGAGAGGAAGCAGACAGGACATCTGACCCAAACTGATCAAAGAGGTATTCCTTACCACAGCACATCATGCCCAGAATGTGAAAAACTAAGGGCAGGGACCCAGAAGAGAGGGGTTTCACAGCTTGGGCTTGTTATCGGGTGGTGAGCGGTTGTGTTCTCTTTCCTTTTATTTCCCTTGTCATTATTATTGTTGGTGGTAGCAGTAGTGGTTTGTATTATACCTTAGTTACTGGACTGTTCTTAACCTGTGCGAGTTGCATTCTTTCAGTTCTCCCCATCCCTCTGGGAGCTGGGGGGAGTAAGTGAGCAAACTGCATGAGTTACAGCTTAAAATATGACAGGGCTTCAGGTGAATTGTGCATCTAAAGAAAAATCTTAACTAGCTCACAATCTTGTACAACTTCATGCTACATTTCTACTTTAAATTCACTAACTTTTCTTAAGAAAGAAGGCACCAGCTGAGTTTAAAAGGCCTTTCTGTTGCCCCAATGACTGTGCGGCTTTAGCTCCTGTGACTAAATTCAGAGGGGTTTTTGTTTGTGTCTGTCGTCCCCCCCCAAGTAGTGTGAATTTCAGTGTATTTGGTGCTCAAACAAATATGAAAAAGGGTGGTTCATTCTTTTAGTTTAGGATTGGGAGGCTCTAGTAAAACCTGTACTCATTGCTATACTTGGATTTAATCTTGCTGTAAAATACAGTGTCCCGAGTTGAAAATCGGGAATTATCTTAAAGCATACAGTAATTGTTTTAGGACTAGCAGTGTAATTAAAAACTGTAAAATATATAGAAACTTCTGAATGTATAGCCCAGTGAAGATGCATGCTACAGTCAGTATATTTCTGGAACAGTGAAAGTGCTTGTAAGATACTGTTCTACTTATAGGTCTGCAAAACTTCTGTACTTGGGCTGTGTGTTTGTAACGAAGCTTTTAGCTGCTAACCTGTACCTACGAGTTCTTCTGTAACTTAGATGCTGGAATTTCAGTATGTTCCTTGAACTGTCAGGGAGGCTGCTTTTCTTTCCCCCTACCCCATTCAAGAGAAGTCTGGCCTTAACCTCTATGTGCTTTCTCTCTTAAATTTAGAGGAATACTGTTTTGCAGAGTTGTGTTCCACCCTTCTTTCCCCTCCCCCCCCAGATGTTAGGTTTTTTTCCCCCCTTGTGCTGATTCACATGGTACACTATGAATAGGTGTTTAAGGAATTCTTAAACTTCTTATAAAGCCCTCCTAGAACCAGTACAGGGTTAGAACCACCAATTAATAGAGGTTGTTCCCTTTTCTTCCCTGGAAAATATTGGTGCTTAGAATTGTGAAATCATAGTTTGGGTTGGAAGGAATCTTAAAAGTTAATCTAGGCACACTGTAGGAGATGATCTGGTTTGAGACCATCTTAGGAACCTGAACGTGCACAAGTCCATGGGACCTGATGAAATCCATCTGCGGGTCCTGAAGGAGCTGGCAAATGAAGTTGCTAAGCCACT
>JARCZZ010002621.1:0-15378 GCA_030323915.1 Brotogeris chrysoptera | reverse complement strand
CGGGGGGGGGGGGGGGGGGGGGGGGGGGCCGGGGGCAGATGGTCACTCACTGATGAAGAGGTGGCGCTGGCCCTGCCAGCTGTCCCCCAGCCCGTGCACAAACGGGTGTCTGACCTGTCTCTGGGGACACAAAGCAAAGAGGGTGAGCAGCCCACGGGGGAAGGGGGGGCTAAAAGAAGGGGCATGGGGACCCTGCTCCTGCCGCCCTCCCGTTGGCCTCTGCCATCCCCATGACCGCCCCATGGGCTGGGGTCCCCCCTAACCTGGATGCTGACTTCTTCCTTGCACTGCTTGAGGGTGTCTCGACGCAGCACCTCCACTTTAGGCACGACCTGGGGGGGGCGAGGGGCTGTCAGGGGGGGGCTGAGGGGTGGCAGGGGTACACAGGGGTCCTGGGGTCCAGCACCCACCTTGACGGCGCAGACCTTCTCCCGCCCGCAGTCCAGCACTTTGAGGATGGTCCCAAAGGAGCCTTTGGCCACGAAGCCCAAGATCTACAGGGGGGGCGATCAGGGTCTGAGCACCCCATGGAGATGGGATCAGGGTGCTTGGGGTGGAACAGAGTGCAGGGTCCTGTGTAAGGTGAGGTGGGGCGGCCCAGGGCACACATGGCAGGTGATGGGGACACCAGGAGGACCCAACAGGGACACCAGTGGGGTGCAGGGGGACCCAGTGTGGGGCACAAAGGGATGGGGTACAGGAACGCAGTAGGACGCAGGGGGACACCATTAGGGTGCAGAGGGACCCCGATAAGACGCACAGAGTCTTCACATCGTGGCACGGGGACCCGGTGGGGGGAGAAGGGGACCCGGTGGGACGACGGGGGACGCCTGTAGGATATGCAGGGACGGGGCACGGCTCGCGAGGAGAGCCAGGGAGACGGTCGGCGATCCCGGGATGGCGGCACGGAACGCACGGAGGATGCTCGGGGCGCCGGGGGAGCCGGGTAGGAGCCGGGTAGGACGTGCAGGGGTCCCGGGAACGGCGTGCGAGGGGACCCGCCTGCCAGGGCGAGACGCGCGGGTGCCCAGAGGGGACGGTCGGGGACCCCGATAGGATGCAGCGGGACCCCGGTAAGGGGGTGGGAGCCCCGGGACGGCACCTTGAGCTGCTGCTGGCGGGCGGAGGGGCGCACGGGGAACTCCGGGAGGAAAAGCGAGACGAGCTGCGGCAGCGGCCACCCGGGCAGCGGCGGCTCCTCGGTGGTCCCCCGTGGGACCAGGGCGAGCCCCGGTACCGGGCGGGCGCGGCCCAACAGCGCCCGCACCCACGACCCCACAGCGCGGCCCTACGGAACCGGGGGGCAGCGTCAGCGGGGGGGGTGGGGGAACACCGGGAACCGCGAGGAGGGGACCCCGGGGGCCGCCGCACGCACCTGGGGGGGCCGCACCGGGGCCGGGCCGGGGCCGCTGCTCGATGCTCCCATCGCGGCGCCGCCCCGGGCCCGGGCCCCGGTAATCCGCCGCTTTACATAACCCCACCGCCCCGCCTCGCTCCGCCCCGCCCGGGTGCGACAACCCCCGGCCCCGGGAACCGGGGCTGCCCCTTGCACCGGGGGGCACCAACCGGTGACTGATCCCCCCTCACCTCGGGGCACGTCTCAGCCTTCGGCCCCCCCCTCGTCCCCTTGCACACTTTGGGGGGTCCCCATCACCCACTCGTCCTCTTTTTGCACCCCGTGCTCCGGGGTACCCGGTGGGGTACCCACAGTCCCCAACACCGTGGGGTGATGTGGATGCTGCACCCCCGAAGTGTGTGCCTAGGGGAAGGGCAGCGGGTAAAGCCACAGTGCGTCAGGGGCTGAGAGCTGCTCCCGGCACTGCATTGTGAATGGGGACACGGGGAAAGAGCCACCGAAGGGTTCCAAATTAAAAACTCTTTTATTTGAACTCTCTCCCGTTCCCCTCTCTCCCAGCCCGGAGCCATCCTGCTGCTTCCCCAGGCTCAGCACCCGCACAGCAGGGAGCGGGGAAGCTCATAGGGCACCATTGGCACAGGGCATGGAGGGGTGGTCTGCATCTCACACAGCAGCCCCAGAGCACGCTGCGCCCCACAGCCCCGTGCTGCTGCCCCTATATCCCGCAGCAACAGCGCTGCCGGGGGAAGGCTGCATGTGGTTAATCCCCCGCCTTGGGCATCACCGAGCAGCACGGCCACCCCTCACTGCCACAGGGGAGCATGGGGCACCCCGGTCCCTTCCTGGCCCGCCGGGTGCTGCCGTCATTTGCGCCTGCCGAAAATGGACTTCTTGCTGGGGTTCTTGTCCCCCACGCTCAGGCCGATGAGCAGCCGAGCCTTCTCGTCCTCCTCCTGCTGCTGGATGGTCCCATCCGATTTGCTCTCCAGCTTCCCCCGAGCCTCTGCGCCCGCTGCCGGCTTCAGGCGTAGCTTCTCCTTGATCACCTGCCCCGGGATTTAGGGGGCTCAGCATCCCCCATGGATGCACCCAAGCCCCTTCGCGTGGGTCAGAGCTAGAGCAGCTGCGCCAGGGAAGCTGCCTCCCCCTCTAAGGAACACGGTGCCCACCACGCTGCGCACCCCGGGACCTCCACTCAGCTCCAGCAGCCTCCCTGGGAGCAGGAAGGACGCACAGCAAGATGGGACCCCACGTACCTGCGCCACCAAAGCTTTGCGGCTGTCCCTCTTCACCGCCATGGCAAAGTCCAGCCACGTCCACGTGTTGTTGTGGTACTCCAGGCACGGCAGCACCAGGTTCAGGTCACCCCAATCCACGCTGTTCTTGTCGCCCTGGGTGACCCACCAGTGTGGGATGATGCCCCAGGTCCTGCCCCCAAGCTGAAGGGGCTGTGCCCCCTTCCCCAGCACACCCCATCCCACCAGCCCCACACCTTGTAGCTGACGCAGAGCGGCACCTGCGGGATCTTGATGTAGATGAAGGAGTTGTTCATGGCCGCGCGCTCCTTCATCTTGTCGATGTCATCCACAGGATGCTGGGGACAGAGCAGGAGCTGTGAGCAGAAGGGAAGGAGAGGGGACAGAGCCAGGAAGCAGCAGGGAAGGGACAGCCAGGCACTAAGCCATGGCATTGCTTCATGGGGGAGAGGTGAGAGCTGCTCTGGTGTGCTGTGAGCAAAATGAGATGCTGCAGAGATCACATCGAGCGCGCAGGGGCTTGGGTGTAAAGGGTGCAAACCCTCCAAATCCCCCCAAAGGCAGCAGCGGGTACCTCTGGTGCTTTCCGGAATGATCTCCTGACCCCTGACGTCCGATTCAGTCCCTGAGCCACTCCTTTCCCTGGGCCCAGCGAGTCATCAGCCACAATGAGCTGCCGCGGCTTCACCACAGGGATCCCTGGGACAAATGGGGTGGGAGAGGGGGACCGGTGGGGGTTATCCATCACCCAGACCCCTCCTCTGCTCTACCTGCCCACAGGGATGACCACAAATCCCCGTGTTCTGACATACGTCCCACCAGCAGCTACCACAAACATACGGAGCTGCCCAAGGACGTTGCTCCAGTGCCATGTGTGGTGACCATGAGCCTCTTACCTGTTGTCACCAGTTTGGACTTATCTTCTTCATCCCCCACCTCCTCCTCCTCCACGTTGCGGCCGGGGAAGAAGAAACCCATCATCCTGTGGAAGAACTGGCGGGTGAGCTGGATGGTGAGAGGTACCACGTTCACCTGCGGGAGAGAGGCACATCACACCCTGCCCATGCCCTATGGGGACCTCGGCCACCTCCCAGCCCACCCGCAGCACCTCGAAGTGCTCCTTGATGGAGATGCCTCCAACGGGTGGCCGGACCTTGCTGAAGATCCTCAGTGCCAGCTGCCGGCCGGACTGGCAGGAGCTCTGGGGACGCAGCACCACCTGCAGGGGACAGGGATGGATGGCCAGGATGAGGACAGACCACCTCATCCCGCGTGTCCCCAGGGATGCAGGGCTGCTCCTTGCCTTGTACACAGCGTTGGGCAGGAGGTTGTTCATCGTGACCCAGCCCAGCTCCAGCAGATGCTCGGCTGTATCATCAGACTTGTTGACCTGCGCACATGGATCCATCAGCTCCGCGTGCCCCAGACCCCAGTTTGGGGGCTGCGGGTGCCACCAGCCCATCTCTACCTTGCTGTAGAGGAAGCGCTGGAGCTCCAGCTCGGCTATGCCCAGCTGCCCGTCCTCCTCGGTCAGGCGCCAGCGTGCCTGGGCGAAGTAGAACTCGGTCCGTCGCGCCACGCTCACGTCCTCCGGCTGCTTCCGCAGCTCCATCTTGTTGGCTCGCTGCAGCTGGAAGTCCTTGAAGCACCTGCAGTACACAGGGGAGCAATGGGATGTTGAAGCCATGGAATAAGGGGGACACAACACTGGGGAAAGCCAGAGATGGGCTCTACCTGATCAGGATGTTGAGCTCCTCGCTTTCCAGCTGCAGGTCAGCCTTCTCCTGGCTGAGCTGCTGCTGCAGCCGGTGGTTGAGGTCCAGCAGGCTCTCGTTTTTGCTGTCATCCTGCAGGGACTGAAGGGCACACAGCCCTCAGCACCCCCTGCCCCACAGCAGGCAGGCAGGCCCTGTCTGGAGATGGGGCTCACCTTCACATTGGAGTACATCTGCTTCTCCAGCTGCCGGATCTGGGCGACGTGCTGCCTCACAGCCTCCTGGAGGTGCAGGATGCTGCTGCGCTGCTCCTCAGGGTTGCTGGAGATCTCCAGCTGGAAGCGCACCCGCTGCTTCTTCTCACTGTGCTCCTGGATATGGGGACAGGGGAAGGTTATCATTGCCCTGGGTGCTGTGGGGGACACAGTGACCCGAAGCCTCGTGGGTACCTTGCGTTTGGGCTCCACGTGCAGCAGCAGGTTGTTGACTATGTCAAGGATCATGGCATACTGTGCAGGGTTGGTGGAGATCTCCAGGTCGTGGTGGATCAGTGTGAACGTATCCACAGCTCCTGCAGGGACACACAGGGGAGCCTCAGCATGGCCAGAAATGGGATGCACATGGGGGCCAGCCAGAGATGGAGAGAGATAGGGAATAAACCAAGGTGACTACACAGGAGCAGCATGTCCAGCATCATCTAGTGTCCTGCCACATGGTTGGGGACCCCTCCTGTGTGCACCCCTCTGATCTCAGCAGGGCAAAGACAAGCCACCCCTGGACTCAGCTGGCACTTACGGGTCTGCCCCCCAAGACACACTGCCTGCATGTACCCACCCTCCTGCTTCTTCAGCAGATCCTCCTTCTCCTGGTTGGCGGGGGTCTCGGGGGGCTTTATCTGCGTGGCCAGCTCGGGATCGATGTCATGGCTGTAGCTGATGTAGTACATGCGGCAGCTGCAGCGGGAGATGATCCTCTGTACCTGCTGGGTCTGCTGGGCTTCCGAGGGCTGGTTCCAGTCTGGGGACAGGCAGGGGGACCACCACGGTCAGAGCACCAGGTCCTGCCACACCGGGGCCCAGAGCATCACCCAGCTCCTGGAGCCATGCTGGGACAGGCCAGCCCTCAGCTTCGCCAGGCCTGTGTCACACACGAGCAGGATGGGCACACAGACAGCAGCCACTCTGTGGGCAGTACCTGTGGTGGTGCTGACCATGCCCCCCACCGCCTGCCCGCTCTCCATCAGCTCCTGCACCGAGTCCAGGCTCCGCTGCCGATGCTCCTCAATGTTTTTCACCTAGGAAGGCATGGAAGCACCACTGGCTGTCCCTGCTGTGCCTGCCCTGGCCAGTGCTGCCTGCTCCCCATGCGGCCACTCACCTCCAGCCAGAGCTGCCCATGCTCCCTCTCAGTGGGGCCGCTTTCCGTCGTGGCAAAGTACTGCATGCCGTCCAGCAAGCAGGTCCAAGACGTCTTCTGCTTCAGCGTGTCCCCATACCAGGCAGGGTGGTGCTGGCACTGCAGCAGCTGGGCTTTGGCAGCAGACACAATCACGCAGCCCTCGGTCTCCGCGCCGCGCAGCACCATCTGCAAGGGGGGGGGTCAGATGAGTCCCTGTGGGGCAGGGACAGCCCCTCTCGCAGCAAGGCCATGGGGAGGACAGGTACCTGGCAGTTGACCAGCTCGATGAGGCAGTTTCTGTTGTAGATGTCATCGGTTTGGCAGGCGGCGATGCCGCAAAGCTGCTCACTAGCTCCCGACTCCTCCTCTGTGAAGACCACAAACTTATCTGTCTCCTCAATGAGCTTCTGCAGCATGTAGGCCCCTGGGGAAGGAGAAAGGGTCAGTGCAAGGCTGTGTGGTATGACGGGGGGAAGGCAGGCACGGCTTTGGGCTACCATGCACGTTGCCAGGGATGGGTTTCTCCTCCTTGCCGTGCTCACCCCCTGAGGAGGCTCTTTCGGGACGGCCACTGGTGATGGGAACAGTGACTCTGGCAGGGATGGAGTGAGCGGAGAGCGGGCCCCGCTTCAGCTTCTTGGCTTGGAGCTGCGTGTCGATCTTGAGCCCCTTCAGCGCCTCAGTGGACAGGTTGCGCTTGAGCACAGCCGCCTTCTTGTAGCCATCGTAGAGGCCGAAGGCGATGTCCCGGTTCGTGGTGGTCCAGGACGCCCGCAGGTCCACCAAGTGCAGCTGATGCGTGTGGAAACCATCGTCCCCATCCCGCAGGGGCAGCTCCTGCACACAGAGGGTGAGAGCTTCAGTGAGGTGAAGCCACCCCCAGGTCCGTGCCCATGGGACTCGCACACAGGGGCTGCCATGCTCTGCGTGGGGACCACTCCACAGCCCTCACCAGGGATGCTGTGGCTGGAACTAGGTATCCCTTTGGCCAGGCACTCAGATCAGAGGTCAGTCTCCTCTCCAGCCAAATCCCCTCCCCATTGCATCCAAAGACCACCTTGTCCCAGGGGGATGCCATAGGGCCATGCCCTATGCATGCGCAGCGGTACCTCCTCCGCTGTGCGGTTGCTGTGCCGCTGGTAGGTGAGGGAGGACAGGCTCAGCAGATGGGTTTTCTTCACCAGGGTGTCGAGCCGGTGGTCAGCGTTCTCATCGCAGGTGGAGGCCATGAGGTGCACGGTGACCTGGCTCAGGTCGCTCACCATCTGCGTGATGCTCCACTCCGAAATGAGGCGTCGCATCACCGTGCCGGCTGGGGGACGGGGATAGGGGTCAGCCAGGACCCTGTCCTGCTCGGAAATGCTGCCGACAGGGCCCTCACTCACCTTGTGGGATGAGTCGTTGCGTGCCGCGAGTGAAGATGTGCCCCTGGCAGCATTCCACTTGGATTCCCCGCTGCTGGGCAAAGGAAGCCCAGTAATGAACCTGCAAGGGAGCAACTACAGGCACTGAGAGCCGAGTGCAGGCAAAGCGGGTTGGTAGCACCGGATCCCCATGCCCAGGACTTGCCTGCAGCCGGGGGAAGAGCGCAGTGTAAGACAACTGCTTGTAATGCTGCCCCAGCTTCTTCTTACTGGGTTTCATGTTGTTGAAGAGCTTCCCGCGGCAGATGGGGCGCGTCACGCTGGTCCACGTGGCCCAGAAGTTCTGCATCCAACGCAGGGTGCTGCTGTAGAGCAGGATCCGGGGCTGGGAGTGCTCTGAGGATACACCCACCGTCAACCAGCACCACGGGGCAGGGATACAGCAGCTCCCAACCCAAGACTGCTAAAACTAAAGGGATCCCCGGGGTGCCGTCACCCACCCTCACCGGGCCGCGTCAGGTCCATGCGGATGGAGAGGTTGAGGTTCTCGGAGCGGAAGGCATGGTAGGAATCGTACTGCTGCCCCACCGGCACCTCAGGCAGGAAGTCAGGGGAGCGCAGCACCACGCCATGGTGGTCATGGGGGTTCCCGTGGCACAGCCACTGCAGGTCCAGCGTCATGCACAGGTCAGGCAGGTGCAGGAAGCAGCAATCGTCATACCTGAGTGGGAAAAGTGACCCCATTCCTATTGCCGCCATGGTGGCAGCCCCCGCACTCCCGGTCCCACACTCACTTGGAAGCTGTCCGCACATTGATGTCCAAATTGCCCTTGAAGACGAACTGCCCGGGCTTCCAGTGGAAGGAGAGGTGGCTCCACTCCCAGTGCATGTTCTCTGTGGTGTTGTAGGGGTCCTGCAAGGACGAGCATGGCGAGAGGCAGACGTGAGCTGATGCCACATTGTGCCCCGCTCCCTAGCTCGGCAGCACCCACCTCGGTGGCCAGCTGATGCAGGTTGGCCTGCTCAACGTCCATGTGCCAGTCCCCATGCAAGAGAAGGCGGCTCTTGTCCCACCAGGGCAATGGGGCGCTGGGGTCCTCTGAGGGCTTGGTGAGGAGATCCACACACTGGCTGACGAGGGTCCAGGCTGGGTCCCAGCAGGGCCCCCACACGATGGTGAACTGGGAGATCTCAGCTGAGGACACAGAGGTTGGCTCAGCCCTCTGCATGTCCCACACAGCCCTCCCTCAGAGCAACCCCGTCCCTCCCGCTCTTACAATGGAAGTCGTGGTAGAACTTCAAGGGTGGCATGTTCCTCTCCACCGTGGCATCCCCCCAGGGCAGCCCCAGCTTGAGGAGCTGGCGGCGCCGGGAGCAGGCCTGGCCGCACTGCTCGGCTCCGATCAGCCGCCCGGAGAGCTGCCAGTTCCGGATCTCAAAGAGGTAGCGAGGGTAGTCACGGATCCGCACTGCGGGGACAGAAGGGCTGAGACGGGGCAGCAAAGGGACACTGCCCCGGTGCCCCACTCTAAGCCAAGGCAGAGGCGCTGTCACACCTCTGCTCCCTTCCCACTTCCCTGAACCTCCAAAGCTCATTTCCCCTTGCTCGGTCACACATTCCGTGGTGTCAGGTCCTGGGAGCCCAGGCCACACATCCACCACGAACACCCTCACACAAAGCAACTCACCAAAGAAGCTGCCAACTCTGCCCTTCACCATGCGGCACCACTGCGTGACCATCTCCAGACCCTCGGTGGGAAACGGGCTCACGCCATCAATGTCCCTCATCTGCTCCAATACACGCTCCGTGCCATGGAAGGACTCATCGGCCATGGCCACCAGCTCCAGATGGGCCAGGGTCCAGGTGAGGAGCGCTCTCCTCATGGGTGTGTTAGCGTAGAGGCGTCGCGAGCGCTGGATATAGATCTCGATGTTCTTCTTCTCCAGCGAGGCGTAGAGCTCCTCGATCTTGCGTGCAGGCAGCAGCTCCCCGTGCTGCTTGCGCAGCGCCGCCACCTTAGCATCCAACAGCTGCAGGCGCTTGGCGCTCTCCTTGCTCTCATCCTTCATCAGCTCGTAGTTGTCTCGCAGCTTGACCTCGAACACATCGTCGAGGAAGACCCAGGAGAAGTGCGTCACCTTGAGCAGGAGGTCCGGGGGCAGCGCCGTGCTGGGGGGGCACCCGCGCCGGTGCAGACCTTTCAGCCACTTCTGCACACCCACCGCGGCGTCCAGCGTGCGGGAGAAGTCGTACTGGTACGGGAACTCGATGCTCACGCTGGCGAAGGAGAAGGCCCAGCCGCGGTTGCGGAGGGTGCGCAGGGTGGGGAAGGCGCAGCGGTGCAAGACGACCTCCTCCAGCTCCGGCAGCAGCTTCACCTCCACCTCCTTGAAGCTGAAGATGCTGTGTCCGTCGAAGCCGGCGGCCAGCTCGGGGCAGTAGCCGTGCAGGGCACCGCCGTGCCAGCTCATGGAGGTCCGCTCGGCAGCCAGGCTGATGTAGTTGGCCTCGGAGACGAAGGCTGTGAGTTTGGCAGAGCTCAGCTCCAGGGATAAGGACAGGAGTCTTTTTGGGGGGGTCCCATCTGGCTGGAGGGGAGTCTCAGGAGGGGTGGTGGGGTGGGACGCTGGGCTCTCCGGGGGTAAGGAGGGAGATGTCGTGCGGCCGAGGGCGCTCCGCAAGGCTTCGTGGCACTGCAGGGTGGCCAGGGTGTGATGGTACAAGTGCATGTGGTCGGGTGGGCTCCACAGCACTGCCAGCCCCTCGCCGCACTGCACCTACACCAGAGAGAGAGCAAGCAAGTCACTGCCAGGCCCAGCACAGCCCTGTTGTCCTCTCCAGCACCGTTTGGTGCCAATCTTTCCCCTGCTCCATCCACCCCAGCCCAACAAGGACAAGATAAAGCAGAGACCCAGTGCCCAAACCAACCTCCAGGGAGCGGATGCTGCTGTGGTAGGTGACAGAGAGCATGGAGAGGTTGGCCACCGGGTTGGGAATGGCAGGAGCTTTGCAGCACGGCTGCATCTTCTCCGTGATGCTCTTCACCAAGGCCAGCACCATGCCCTGGACGCTGACTGTGCAGCTCTCAGCACTTCCCAGGATGGTCAGCGTGTCCAGCCGCAGCTCCAGGGCCCCTAGAGAGGAGGCACATCAATGCTGGAGGCACGGAGGAGGCACACCACGACCTGCCAGGTTCCTCTGACAGCCATCTGGGAGCAGCTTGGATGCCACTTACCCACCAGGGCTGAGAGCGTGAAAAGATTCACATCCTCCACCTTCAGATCCACCTTCCAGAGCAGCCCCCAGGGCTCGCTGGAGGCAGAAGGTGGCTGCTTGGCAAGCTCAGCTCCACCAGGCTGTGAGCACAACAAGGGCAGGACCCTGGCGAGGCACTCGGTGCATGTGTCTGACGACTCCACTTGCAGCCCTCGGATGGTGCAGTCCAGGAAGAGGGTGTCTGACTGGGCGCTGGACGTGCCCAGGGGCTGGTTGTAGCTGCCCTGCAGGATAAAACAGGATCATGGAATCACAGAATGGTTTGGGCTGGAAAGGACCTTAAGATCATCCAGTTCCAACCCCGCGCCACAGGCATGGACACCTTTCACTAGAGCAGGTTGCTCCAAGCCCCGTCCAACCTGGCCTTGACCACTGCAGGGATGGAGCATTTACCACGTCTTTGTGCAGCCTGTTCCAGTGCTTCACCACCCTCACCATAAAGACCTTCTGCCTTATCTCCAACCTGAACTTCCCCTGTTTCAGTTTAAACCCATCACCCCTTGTTCTATCTCCACAGTCCCTGATGAAGAGTCCCTCTCCGCTATCCTTGAGGCTTGCCCCTCACCTGCAGGTTGAAGGAGTCGAGGATGAGGGCTTCTCCCCACACATGCATGTTGGGGGGATGTGGGGCACGCTGGATGTGTGAGTCGTTGCCCACACGCCAGCAGAGGTGGTCCACTGCCAGCACCGCTCGCTGGTGCACACTCTGCGGCCGGAGGTGCTGGTAGTCTGCAGGCAGAGAGCAGAGGATGAGAGCAGGCAGGGCTCAAACACAGGCAACCCAGACACAGCCAGGCAGGGGTCCACAGCCTGTGGCCCTCCCCATTCCCACCACTGACCCCCAGGAAGAGCCCAGCAGCCACCCTGGTGCCAATACCTGCAGAGATGGAGTTGAAGCCCAAGGCGAAGGGTGGTGTGTCCCCCAGCTGCACTGACACATTGACATTGGACAGCGAGGCACACAAGATGATGGGCGCTATGATTTGGGGATAGCTCCTGCATGGGACAAGCAGGTATGGGCCACTCTTGGGGCGCTGCCTGGCAGGGAGCAGGCTCACAGGAACCCCCTCTCCACAGGGACCCCCCAGCCATCTGCCACTCTCCGTACCACCCTCCCCATCCCACAGGCCGTGCAGAGGGCAGAGAAGATGCTGGGTGCCCCAGCACCCTGCCAGAGCAAGACAAGGGAAGAGGAAACAAGCTGCAACACCAGCAGCCAAGCAGAGGCCAAGTTTACCTTCCCTTGTGCCCTTGGCTGGGGACAGGCACTGCCTGGCACCTGTATTCCTGTGCCAACAGGCCCAGCCAGGGGGAAAACTCTTGGTGGCGGTAGTGGATGATGCAGGTGTTGAGCAGCACAGCAGCCGAGAGGTCAATGGCTGTGACCTGGAGCAGGGAAGGGTGGCAAACACACTCATGCCAGGAGCTGGACCAGCCACCCCAGGGGACAGGAGGGTACTCAGCCACCACCACTCACCTGCACGCTGGTCTTCAGAGAATTGAGGCACACGATGCGCTGGCGGCTCTGGGACAGGAGAAGGCCATCTGGGGACAAAGAGGAGCAGAAGTGAGGGGTGGAAGAGGGCAGCGATGGCAGCAGTGTCCCAAAAGCATCCTTCCTGTCTACTTGCCCTCCAGCTGGAGGTCTACACTCATTTGGTCCAGATCTGAGGTGGGTGTGAAGTTGCGCAGGGGAATCTGCTCCTCTTCACGCTGATATAGGAACTGCAGCAGCTTCAAGCTCCAGGTGAGGTGCCTGTAAGAAGCAGGGAGTCACTGCCAGAAGGGAACTGCACTGTCACATCTTCCATCTCCCCATCTCTCATCCCCAGCTGACTGACATCTGACATCCCCAACTGACAAAGACACCAGCCAGCACACAGCTGCAGCCCAGCCCAGCGCTCTCATCCCATCAGCAGAGGATCCCATCATGCTGTCCTACTGGAGGACCAGCTCATGTGCCTTCCTTCTTCCCCAGGAGCCCAGCCC
Source organism: Brotogeris chrysoptera (assembly GCA_030323915.1). Lineage (NCBI taxonomy): Eukaryota > Metazoa > Chordata > Aves > Psittaciformes > Psittacidae > Brotogeris > Brotogeris chrysoptera. The sequence goes on along the minus strand of JARCZZ010002621.1, from coordinate 3,022 downwards.
CAGGCCAAGCTCAGTCCTTTCTACTGGCTCTAAGACTCGGTATCTGTGGTCTAGCAGAGCAGGGGATGAGCAGTTGCTCCCAAATCCATGTCCCTCGCGCTAGGACAGCTTCCCTCTGCCTCCTCACCTCTTCTGGCTGTTCATTGACAGCACTGTGCTGGTGTTCTCCAGCTTCACCTCCACCCTCCTGGGGATGAGCTGCAGTGTGTCCCTGCTCAGCAGAGTCAGGGACTTCAGCGGCTCCTCTGGGCCTGGAGAGGGACACACAGAGTCACAGGGATGCTCCTGCCCAAATCCCCACACGATGGCACAGCCAAATCCCTCTGGCTCCAGTGCAAGTATGGGTGCTGCCAGCCCCTGCCCACGTCCCTGCGCCCATCCCTGACCTGCGCTGGGCTGTTCCCCTCCAGTGCTGTGCTGGGTGCTGGCAGTGATGCGTTGCAGCAGCGGGCTGCAGAAGAGCCCTTCATGCAGCTCTGCCTGCAGGGTCCGGACACGCAGCCAGACCCCCACCAACCGCCGCTTGCTGCTGATCTCCAGTGAGAGGGAGAGCGCCAGGGCCAGCTCTGCCAGGCAGGTGTCACCCTACGAGGGGATACAAACAAGGAATCATAGTCAACAGGTTGGAAAAGACCTTTTAAGATCATTGAGTCCAACAGTTACTCAGCACTGCCAAATCCATCACTAAACCATGTCAAAGGAGTCACCCAGCTGCCAGCTGGTGGATGCTGAAGGCGAAGTGCTGGGCACAGCACGGGCCCCAGAGCCTTGCAGCATCACCCAGCCTTGGGGACACGCTGGAGCAGGTCCTGAGTGTCCCATAGAGCTCAAGTTGTAAGGGCTGGATTTCTTCCTTCCCCAGCACTCACCAGCTGGCTGCTGCGCAGGACTTTGCTGTTCACCTTCGTCAGGCTCACCTCACAGGTCAGGCTGGGGAGAGCAGAGAACAGATGGAGATGTGGAACGCGCTGCTTCCAAACCCAGCCCCTGCCTTCTCTTTCATAGAATGGTTATGGTTGGAAAGGACCTTAAGATCATCCAGTTCCAACCCCCCCTGCCACGGGCAGGCATGCCTCACACTAAACCATGTTGCCCAAGGCTCTCGCCACCCTCACAGTAAAGAGCTTCTTCCTTATATCTAACCTGAACTTCCCCTGTTGAGGTTTAAACCCATTACCCCTCATTCTAAACCCTTTGTCCTTGCTTTTCCTGTGTGACACAGGGACCCCAAGTCCCTGCTTCAAGTCCTCCCAAAAGCAGAGCTTAACTCCATGCACAATGCAGCAACTCATAATTTGGAGAACACACAACTTGAGCTTCCCATGAAGGGAAAAGGGACCAAGCCAGCTTGGGGGAGGTTAATGTGTCACAGCACAGGTGACATGGGAAGCTGCTGAGTGGGACACGAAGAGGTGAGATGCCAGACTGAGGCCGGAGGGCCCCAGGGCCAGGCTGGGGAAGCAGAATAGGGTTGAGGACAGCGTTACCTCTTCCCATCACCATTCAGGAGGAGACGTATCTTGCTGGCCTGGATGTGCCAGAGAGACTCTGAGGTGGCCACGTGCAGAACCATGATATTGATGGAGTCCATGTGGATGGAAAAGAGCTGGGGGGGAAGACGCTACTATGAGCGATGTCTGACAGCAACACAGCCCATCACACAGAGCCACTGCCTCACCTGGCTCAGGAGCCTCAGCAGGGAGGGTTTAAGTGCCAGGTTTGCTCTGCTCTCGCTTCCATCCCCTTCTCTGGGAGCCTCTGGGATGGGCGGATGGAACCCAGGGCCCTTCTGGAGATCCGTGCGGATTCGCACCTCGCCAAAACATAGCTCAAAGTAGCGCCTATGGAAGAACAGCACCGGAGTTTGCACACTCAGCCCCATGGCCAGGGATGTTCCCACCCTGGGGACATGCAGGACCAGCACAAGGGCACCCGCAAGACATGGCCACCTCAAAGAAGGGGATTCACTCACACACTGAGCAGACCACAGGGACAGCAAGGAGGTGTAATGACAGCAGGACAAGGGATGAGCCAGACCCCCAAGAGAGGAAGGAGGGGGCTGGGGCAGGGATACATACGGCAGCTCCCGGCTCAGTTTACTGGAGATCCAGATGTGGTCGATCTCCTGCAAGGATGCACAGGTAGGTCAGAGAAGAAACAATCCGGCTGTGCCTTGTGATGCTCATCCCAATGTTCCCACTCCGCTCCCAACCTGGCGTCATACAGAGAGCAGCCAAAACCCCAAGTCTGGCTATGGAAGGAAGGGCCTGGCACCAATTATGAGGCAGGGATTTGCTGCCAGCCTGGAAGTGACCCCATCCAGCCTGCCTGCCTGCCTGCACTGGTGGCCACCCCTTGCCAGGTACCCACCACAGTTTGCTGCTCCCGCTGGAACTTGAGGCTGATGTTCTGGGCCCAAAAGAAGCCGAAGGAGCCGATCTTGAGCTCCGCATGAAGCTTCTGCCGGCACCAAGTCACGGCCAGGCGACAGGCCAGCCACCTGCAGGGACGGGGGGGCCAGGGTCAGCTCCCCACTGGGGATGGGGACCCTCTTTGTCCTTTGAGCATCAGCTCCAGCACCCACCAAGCAGGTCCTGCCTCCATGACTACTCCAAGCTGGAGCAGAGACCCTGCAGGGTCACCCCCCCCAAGCCCTAACATCCCCCCCCTTGGACTGATGGGCCCCTTTGACCCCCACACTCCCCATAACCATGCCTGTGGGCTGCCCTGGACTACTGCAAGCCCCTGACACCCACCCACCCAGCCCTTGCAAGCCCCCTTCCCAGCCCTGTGAGCCACTCCTGACACTCCCAAGCCCTCTTTATCCCCCTTAACCCCTCATTACGTCTCTCCCATACCCCCAACACTTCACCCTCAGCCCCAAGGGCCCCCTCCACCCCTGACACTACCCCAGCCAGCCCTGTCATCCCCCCAAAACCCCACACCACAGTGCCATCCCCAAGGGCCCCCCATGGACTTTTACAATCTCTCCCCCGACCAAGCAGGCCCCCCCGAACCTTGT